>JAJIZL010052486.1:0-22727 GCA_023969395.1 Amblyomma maculatum | reverse complement strand
GAATTTCTGGAGCACTCCACTACAGCATCTCTGATAGCCCGAGTTGCTTTATTGCATAAAAAAAAGTCCCAGCCTAGTAAAACTGCTCTGTTGTGGCCGATGAAAGACACAAACGCAGGCAGCCGGAAATGGAGGTGAGTTTTATTCACCAACGCCTCGGCCTATATAGCCCCTGTTTTGCGCAAAATCAGATGTCAGTTTAGGCGCATCCGCAAGACAAGGGCTATATAAGCAAAGGCATTCGTGAATAAAACTCACGTTCCTGGCTGCCTGCGTTTCTGTCTTTCTTTGGCCACAACAGAACAAAAACTGCATGAACAAGGCAACTATGAAAAATGGCTGAAAACAATTCACGTCTGGCAACATTTTCTCTCATTGACATAAAGCTTGTGTAGAACAGGATTTAGGCATTGAGAACTGCTAAAATTGCTGTGAAATCTAGCGACCTAGTTGCGTGTTTGCACTCGGAGTGCTCGGCAGTGAGCGTGAGCACATGTAAGGTTCAAAGAAGCATGTTGCAGCGCATGCACCCCAGCCAACAAATTTGACTTTTCAGAATCAAATGCCGCTTGTTTCCAAGCAAGCTAGGAGCTGTAATTGTAAATGTACTTGACTGCGAATATCCCTGAGCCACTCTGAAGACAGAATTGACCCCCCATCCCCACAGCACCATGCGTCTAAAGACATTATGTACCGAGGCAATCAGCAAGCCATCGATGTGTGCAGCACAGGTGTTCCATGGCACAACTGCACCTCCGGTACCTCCCTCTTCCTATTTACAATATGCCAGTCCCTACATTTGCACCACGGTTCACAGTGGTTCATAGAAACCCCTGCACATGCTTTGCTTGCTGTTAGCCGTCAAATGCTTGCTGCAATTTGGCACTCGGCACGCTCTGAGATGTTGCTGAGGCATTCGGTGACAGCTTGAAATATGCCTATACTACAGCAGTATAATGCGGTGATCAACTACAGCATTAAAAGCTGCACCTGACAACAGCTATCCATGCTCATCGTTAGCTGCATGGACTTCGGGAGACTTGTCTTGGTCGTTCTTGAAACAATGTTTCAGTATTTTCGAGTCAGATTGAGGTTCCCACTGAGCCAATCCTTCAAAGAGTGGGTCTGTGAATCTTATTGTATCCGCTTTAATGAAAGGCTTTGTATGCAGTAGAATGAAGTCCGCACAGCGTGTGAACGCTACAATGCCTCATGTTTGCAAGTGGAGGTCGAAGTGGCCCTATATTAGTGTCATTGCCACTTTGAAATTCGTGAGGAAACTTTAGTTTTCTAATGCACTCGAGGAGCGATTAAAGTAAAGCTTCATTTCTAAAAAAAAATGCCTCGAGGATCGCTGGGAGTAAAGGTTTCAGTCAAGGTCTCCATGCATTCTTTCCACATGGTATTTATCAAGAAGACTTTGTTGGAAGGAACGCTCGGAGGCTGTCATGAATTGTAACCAAGCC
Source organism: Amblyomma maculatum (assembly GCA_023969395.1). NCBI lineage: Eukaryota > Metazoa > Arthropoda > Arachnida > Ixodida > Ixodidae > Amblyomma > Amblyomma maculatum. The sequence goes on along the minus strand of JAJIZL010052486.1, from coordinate 21,261 downwards.
TTGAGTAGAGGAACAGCTGTCTCCTTCACTCTGGAGCAGATGTAGAAGGTTGAGTCGAGGTGCATCTTCATATCATCGTATATGTAGGATTGCATAATCTTTCAGGTTTGGTTTTATTCTTTAGCCGTGTATGCTGAGCCATATCCAAGAGTGCACACTTCTACTTCTCGAAGGCCGTTTAAATCTCCAGTTTTGCACTGCTCTCTTGACTTTGTAGTTATTGTAGCTTTTCATGAAGCGGTGTTCAAATGTCATTGGTCGATAGGTGAAGAAAAGAAGCCAACAGTCGGCGAGGCCAAGTAAAGCACTGGGGATTGTACTTTGTGTGTTTTTTTTAATTTTTAGTTTGGTAATCACACAAATTAGTAATGTAATCTGTTTAGGGGAAAGATAAACACAAAGTAGAAGGAAAAGCAACGTGCCGATGGTGGGGACCGAACCCACGACCTCCGAACATCGCGTCTGGTGCTCTTCCAACTGAGCTACATCGGCCGCTGTTCCGCCTGCTACTTTCTGGGGTATTAATGTTGTCTCTATATGAACCTTGAGAGTGTCCACCAGCGCCACCCTCAACCATAGAGATGGACGTGGACGTGGAGATTAGGGTACTCGTCTTTTTTTTTACTTTGGTAATTACACAAATTAGTAATGTAATCTGTTTAGGGGAAAGATAAACACAAAGTAGAAGGAAAAACAACGTGATGATGGTGGGGACCAAACCCACAAAGTACAATCCCCAGTGCTTTCCTTGGCCTCGCCGACTGTTGGCTTCTTTTTTTCATGTATTATAACGAGTACCCTCATTTCCCCTTCATTTATCTGCTTGTAGCCTACAAGGGTCTCGGTTCTGGAAGTCTTGAAGCCGAAGGTAGCATAAGAGGGTTCTAGCACAGCTTTCACCCTCGCTCTTGATCACGTTCCATGTGACACTGGCGGTAACACAGGACATTCCACGTCCACCGCTATGGTTGAGGGCAGCGCTGGTGAACACTCTCAAGGTTCGTATAGAGACAACATTACAACGTAAGAAAGTAGCAGGTGGAACAGCGGCCGATGTAGCTCAGTGGAAGAGCACCGGACGAGATATTCTAAGGTCGTGGGTTCGGTCCCCACCATCGGCATATTGTTTTTCCTTCTACTTTGTGTTTATCTTTCCCCTAAACAGATTACATTACTAATTTGTGTGATTACCGAAGCAAAAATTAAAAAAAAAACAAAAAAACAAAGTACAATCCCTAGTGCTTTCCTTGGCCTCGCCGACTGTTGGCTTCTTTTCTTCATGTATTATAACGAATACCCTCATTTCCCCTTCATTTATCTGATTGATTGATAGGATATGGTTCGGAGGCCCTTGAAATATCTGTTCGACTGAGGTATTAGATTTTGTGGTGGTCTGATGCTGAACAGTCTGTATGCTCGTGTCAGTTCCTCAGATTTCTGTAGTTCAGAATCGAACTTTTTGAATTGAATTGTTATGCAATAATAGTATAGCACCTACTTGTCCTTTTCCCAAAATGTTTGGAAAGACATGAGTTGAATTTTTGGATCTGAGATATAGTCCTGCTTTTTTTTGCATTTTGCAGACGTCGCACAGTGAAAACCTGTATCCAAGCCCGAACCCAACAGGTCAAGAGCAGCAGAACAAGGGAACCTATATCCAAGCTTCAACCTGGTGGACCGAAAGCAGATGTTTTGTGACCACGGTGTGTCAGCCATGTTGAGACATGGCATGAATAAAGCCAATCCAGGTGACCACATGTGTCTTTTCCAAGCATGCATGCTTACACATGAGGCATATCTCATGGAGGGCATCATTTCTGCAAAACATTTTGTCACAACTGCAGCAAACACTGATTGAGGCCTTGCACAATGCCTAAAGATGGGATATTAGTATTATGCGCAACACAAACATCAGTGGTGTAGGAGCCTTGCAACCATGCAGAGTATCACTATAGCATGGTAGCATTCCTATGTCAATGTCTCTCGTCCTCTAAGATCACACTGCTGTTTTGCATCTTTCGAGTCCTGAGTCTCGAACAATCCTCACGCTGTGTGCGGGTCGGTAACCACGCACAGGTTTTTGCATGCCGTACCTTTTGAAGCGAAAGCTTGTCTACGCGTATCAGACTGCAGCTTCGCGTGGCTTCACATAGCCTAGTTCTGCACATGCGTGTGACGTCACAGCCAAGGCCAGCTGTGCAGCCTCCTCGCCAAGCTCTGCCAGCATTGCCTAGCAATGCTTAAGAGGTGTGCGACTCCTCCTAAAAAAAAAAAAAATTGTCTCCCAGGAATTTAACCTCCATCCCTTGGATCCCGAGCCAAGCGCTTTACCACTCTGCCACCCCCAGATCGTTAAACGCTGTTCATAATTCCGCTTGTCTACTGTGATCCAATGGCTTGGCGCCACATTTGAATGTATCAAATACTAAAATATAGTTAAGTCAGTCAATTAGGGTGCGGCAGAGATGTATCAAATACATGTTAATTAAACCAGTCAAGCTGACGTCACACTACCTGAAGTCGAGCCAAAAAAAGGGTATTGGGCGTGCAATTTGAAAGTACCAAACACTAAAATTGTCAAGTCAGTCAATTAGGGTGACGTCAAGGATGTGACACGCAACCGGAAGTAGAGCCGGAAAGGGGCATAGGAGGGTTTTGGCACGCAATTTGAAAGTACCAAAGACTAAAATGGGTAAACAAGAAGTGAATTAAGCAACCAACAGCAGCATCCGTGCTTTCATATTACTCCAATGCAGATTCTGCACTGCTCTAATTTTTTACACACCTGTTATGCAACAGTACTACGATAAATATTTTCAAAACATATTGATGCAAATACAAGAATTGTAACGCAGACTGAAGAGTCTCCAAACATAAATTGTGTGACATTACACTCCTGCTACATATTAAGGTTTGCACTTGATCGACGATGTCAAATACATGACAAGAAAGCGCCACTTCCCAATTCAACCTGTGAAGGGGACGGCAAATCAGGTGGTGATAAACTGATTAAATTTTGGCATGCAGCAGACCTCAAGGAGCAGAAGAAAATAGGACATGAAACATCTGGCCACAGACTAGTGGCAGCTCTTAACATACAGCTCTGCATATATACGCGTTTAGTTTTGTGATGGGATTACGCAGTCATGCATGTCATGTATGTCGTACACTTCACGTAGGCTGTACGGCCACGTTGGGTGTACGTTCACCTAGGCTGTACGTTCTCCTAGGCTGTACGTTCTAGGCTGTATGTTCTCCTAGGCTGTACGTTCACCTAGGCTGTACGTTCACGTTGGTGTACGCAGCAATAATTGCGTACAGCAGTCTTGTACAAATCTCGTACAATTTTTCCAGTAGGGGTGCGGCAAAGAAGGCAGTACAGTTAAAAGGGGCTAGGAAGCGCGCATCGTGAGTTGCATTCGACTTTGAGTGGAATTTCGTACGCATGAGTTCGATGCTATTTGAAGATTGGTGACTGGTTTCTTAACATAGAAAGTTATTGTTTAATACATCGAGCACTGGAGTCTTGAACACATAAACTGAAACCAAGAATGTTTTATTTTGAGCCTTAGTATTCACGCCCCTTGAAGGAAACTTCAATAGCTAGTCCTACACCTAACAGGAAACGCACTACTCTTTACTATATTTGGTTGAAATTTCTTTATCTTCAGAGTTCATAATACAGAATGGGCACAGCGTTCAAATAAATGCAACGTTTGGAAGTAGTTTTCAGATGGCAAACTCGTGCAGCTTACCATTCTCGAAGCGTAAGTCACATAAGGCAATATGTATATAAGACAATAAGCCTAGAATGAATAATATATTGGTGACCTTTTCAATTTTCTTGAATATCGGCTGAAAACATGTTTTGCACAAGTTTTATATCAGTTATTGGTTCAACTTGGATGCGTTGTTGTTTTGTAAAAGCAAATGCTGAGCCTCATTGCTTCAAAGATACTTGTTGTAGCTCGAACTCCTCAGAGATTCAGTTGCTCCAACGCTACGGAAGAGATATATATGCAGAGCCTACTTGGCATTCCAACTGTTAGTTTCCTAGGCGTTAATGGTTAGCTATATAGGCAGTTCCTCTATTTTCTGCCCGATATTATACAGAATACGCGTTATTAAAGTTAAGCTTTCTCAAAACTGAACTTTGCTAATAGAACAGAACATGGGCCAGAAATATATAATGCATAATGTAAGGGCAGAAAGGACAGTAGAGCTAATGTTATTCCAGCGATCGTCATAGCTCTTTCGAGGTGTGTAGTTAAATGTCATCCTTTGTTATTTATGGCATCTCTTATAACAATGAGTAACTTTGCATTGACAATACACAAGTACCCTGCTCATGAATTTCGAAGTTTGATCTATGGTTCGCAAGCTTCCTGTAGAATCCTAAGGAAACAGGAAGGTCTACACTTGTAATTTATCTTAGATGAAACAATTACATGGCACTCTATGTAGCAAACAAAAAATAATCAACCTATTTTTCTTTCCATACAAGAATTTGCTGCACATTATAGTAGATCTATGAATTATAGGCCTCAATTTTGACAAGGATACTGCCACAAAAAATGTTGTGAGCACTGAAAAATATCAGGACACCTCTTTGTTTCGCCTGCATTGGTGTCATGAAATAGGCGCATATTTCTGATGAATCAGCGCAGCCTGAAGGAATTACGTGCACAGCATCGCCTGGAGAGGCCGACAATGTTGGAGAAACATCTTTCCCGCGCGAGCAGAGACCGTAATCTTTCGCGCATCGGCGTCACCTCCCTCTCATCACCCGGCTGCGACGGGGACTTAACTTGCCGGAGAAGCAACAGGACCCATCTAGAAGGATCGGCTGAAGCTGACCAATGATGATGAGCGGCTCGGTGGGAGGAAGAGATGATGCTTAAAGACAACAGCAAAAGTTACGTCTATACGTGCCACTGGAGCGTTGCAGCAGAGAGGCTCGGCGCACCCTATTTATTGAGGCCGCGTCGCTTAGGCCAGCTAGCCAGTGTTAGAGCAAGTGTGGCAGTGTTATTGCTCAGCTCCTGGGGTCAGCCCACTTTTTAGCAAGCCTGCAAGAGCTGCGAGGCAGTGGCACTTGTCTACAGGGTGGCTACATTGTGACTCTCCATAAGTCTTTCTGCGACAGTAGCCTGTGAATAATTTCGTGGTTGTTTGACTCCATCACGTATTTTTCAGTAATGTAAAGAGTTTGCTCTTATTGAAGGCCTTTTAGTTGCATGATTTACATTACGTTTTTTTCAACTGCTCGTAAAAATTGTTTTAAAAGTTAGTGTGAACTTCTCTATATCGTCTCTAGCTCTCTATAAATTTTGTTTTTTTTAATTGATTCAGACTGCGACCCTTACCGGCGAAAGCTGAGCACTAAACGCCAGTCCTTCTGTCACTATAGATAGTTCACTTCCGGCTAAGAAGGAGGAAGATGAGGAGGAAAGGCAGGGAGGTTAAACCGTAAAAGAAACCGGTTTGCTACCCTGCACTAGGGGAAAGGGGTGAGTGGATATAAAAGTTGTAAGAGAAGGATGGGTGAAATTAGTACAGTCACATCACAGACATGTCACATCACATCACATCTCGTCACAGTCATATCACGTAACGTAACAGCAAAATCATAGCCTTTCGATTAGGCCTGCGCTTTTCATAAAGCGGAGCAATGCCTGGGAGGCCTTCATCACAGACGACCGCCGTGGCCAGGGATCTAAAATCTTAATTTTAGTCAATGGGCGTCCATCTGGACGCCCTCCAGGTCTAGACGCCCTTTCACTCCTAATTCTTTTTCTTTCTTCTCTACTTTCTTTACCCCGTCGGGGTGTCGCAGTGGTTACGGCGCTTGACTACTGTTCTAAAAGATGCGGGATCGAATCCCGGCCTCGGCGGCCGCTTTTCGACCGAGGCGAAAAGCAAGGCGCCCGTGTGCTGTCCGATGTCAATGCACGTTAAAGAACCCCGGGTGGTCGAAATTTCCGGTGTCCTCCACTATGGCGTCTCTCATAGCCTGAGTCGCTTTGGGACGCTAAACCCTACAAACCAAATCAAACCAAACCGCCTCTACTTTCTCTCTTCTTTCCGACCGCGTCAGCGGAGGTGGCTCCGCTACAGAGCCAGTAGCAGGCCCATGCATATTTTTCCTTCTTCTTACAGCCACAACAACAACCAAAACCATTCGCTGCATTTTGTTTCGATGAAGAAAAAAAGAAAGGCATTTCTTTGCTATATGAGGTCAGGCAAGTTAAACATATTAATGGTTTCGTAGGAGGAGGAGGAAGAACATATATTTCCGCCTAATATGGCGCGGCAGCCACCTCCGTGTCCGCACGCAGGTGTCCGGGGAGGCAGTCTGTCGCACCGCGGCCAGAGGACGCCTGGCCCCGTCTAGGAGAAGAGGTCTTCAGCCCCGGCCGCCAGGCGGACGGTGAATCGCTGAGTTTTTTCGTCAGAGTTTCTTAGCGTGGTCTCCCATTCATCGCTAGTTTTAATCGCGTTGCGCCCTGGGGCACGAACGCATGTCCATATTATGTGATCTAATGTTGCCACATGGCCGCAAAATTTACAAATTTCTGTTTCTGCACCGTCCCTCTTCCGCCCTCTGGCACCCGTCCAACTCCTCCACACGGGCGAAAAGAAATTTCGAGCATGGAGTCTTCTCCAGTCGTATGATTCCTTTTTACTCAGGGATCTATCTGGTGGCGGATATATCATCCGGTCTTTCTTCAGGCTGTCGGTTACATCCCTAAACGTACCAATACATTCTTTGCTTTTAGATGTTGTTGTGGAGGCCTCCGCAGCACCCCGAGGTAGCGAGGAGCGGGCGAGCATGTGGGCAGCCTCGTTGCCGGCGAGACCGGCGTGGCTGAGGTCCAGATTATGGTCACGCTTTCGGCGAGAGACTACTCGTTCAGAAGTTTTGCAGCACGATTGCTGACTCTACCCTTGTTAAAATTCCTAACCGCCGCTTTGCTATCGTTGATGACGTGTTTCACTCCTGGTCGTGCAATGACAATGGCTATTGCAATCTCCTCCGCCTCTGCCGGCGGTAGATCTCGGTTTTTTTCGATTGCTATGGCAATCCCGGTGTCTAATAGGGCGACCGAGGTTACGTCGTCTTCTTTCCCGATCGCTGCATTGGTGTAGGCGGCCGATTCCGGTAGGAGTTTGTCCAATTTGTTGTCGAGGTGCTAAGTAAAGGCACAGTGTCTGTCGCACTTATTCTGGGGACACCTGACCTGGGCTGCGAGGAAAGAGAAAAAGTAGGAGTGAAACTTGAAAGAGAAGTGCCGTAGTGGAGGACTTTATAGCAATTCGGACCACTTGGGAATCAACAACGTGCACTGATATTAGGAGAACAGTGGCTGAACCTGGCCCTGATGGCGCTGGGACAGGTAGGTCGCGCCGCTTGCGGCGGGGGCTAGCCTGCCACCGAATTTTTATCTGTTGCAGGCCGTCATTGCACCCGCCACTGCCTCGGTGGTGGATGACAGCTGTTGTTGCGGTGCGCGTCTTTCTCTCCCTCTTCTTTTTCTTTCTTTTCTCTTTTTCCTTCTATCCGCACGAGGCAGCGGATTTGGTTCAGATACAAAGCCAAGAGCAGGAACGTGCATTTTATTATCCTTCTTCGTACAGGCACAACCACAACAAAAACTGATATCACACCGCACATGGACGCCGCTCTGTTTTGCTATCATCTAAAGAAAGCCCCGGCATTCGGGAAGGAACCCTGGCTCCAGCACATTAATAGGGCGTATTACCTACTGCACCACAGCGTCGGAGAACGTTAAATGTACTCAGGTGGCCGAAATTGCTCCATAGCTCTCCACTATAGCTCCTCTTTCCTTCCCATCTTCCTCCCTTTCCTTTAAGCACTGTTCGGGTGTGCACAGAACAATCGGCGGGCGGGTTTAAATGGCGATAAAACGGCGAGGCGTTCATGTGCTCTGCGATGTGAGGACACGGTAAAAGCCCACAGGTGGTTGAAATTTTAGGCCCTCTACTGCGGCATCCATTTCGCCCTTTTTGGCTTCGCCCAACCGTCCTCTCTTCGCTTACGACGCAAGCATGTGTCAACAGAACCAGAGTGACGACACTGCGTGTTTTTTTTTCTGTGAACCAATTTTATTATGTGCACAGAGGAGGAGGAGGAGCAGAAGACCTTTATTTATAATGAAATGATCTTGAAGGGAGGTGCCTATGGTTATGGAGCTGAGTGGCAGACCCTAGTGCATTGCAAGATTCGAACGGATGTTTCAGTGCCATCAGTGTTTAAATGAGCAGTGTTAACGCGTATTGCTACAAAACGACGCCAACAATGGCCTTAATATGCCCTCTTATTCGTTTTGTCGATATTTATAGCATTTGCCGCCAACAACGAAGAACCCGCCACTCAGGCGCACATCCTCTGGGAATGCGAAAATAGCCCGCCCCGAAGGGCCCTCCTGCCAGTTCCCTCTGCGGAAAGCTGACACCTTACCTCCTGGCAGCAGTGACAGCGGTAGCACGCAGAGGCTAAGATCAGATCTACACTTTGCAGGAACGCCGCGGCAGTTCTTAACGGTTAGCAAGGCATCGCTATCAACCACGGGAATCATCCCCGTTTCATCAGGTAACCATCCCTGCCTACTTGCTCTGATCATCGTATCAAGCGCCCTTAGCCGGACCACGTGACAAGTTGGACCCCGTGACACATGGTCGACAGCTATAAAGCCTGAACATCGACAGCAATCTGCTCATTGGCAACAGTAACAGCGGTAGCACGCAGAGGCTAAGATTAGATCTACACTTTGCAGGTTAGTGCATAGATCTGTTTTCGTGAATCTGGTCTTATTTCTCTCGCTGTCACTGCTGCCTTGAGTGTCTTGTGTGTTCTTTCTAGCCTGCTGTTATTTGCATTTTTTTTTTCACATGGCTAAAGAAGTTCAGAAGTTATTCCAGGATTTTAGAGAGGAAGTGAAGGCAGAATTGAAAAGCTTGAAAGATGCTCTTGAACGCAGTTTTAGGTCCGAACTGAGGAATGTGAAAACTTCTGTTGATGAAATGAAAGAAAGCATGGACTTCATGAGCAGGTCGCTTGATGAGACAAACCAGCGACTTGATGTAAGCTTGAGCGAAAACAAAGAACTGAAAAAGGAGAACCAAATGCTTCAGCAGAGGCTTTTGAAGGCCGAGAAGGACCTGGCTGAAACTCAAGCACAGCTCATTAAGTATGAACAATATTCGCGTAACAGAAACCTAGAAATCAAAGGAGTAATGCGGGAGCCAAATGAAGATCTTGCACAGGTGCTTGGGGAAATTGGTGAGGCAATTGGCGAACCTATTTCGCGGAATGACATTGATGTGTGTCACAGGGTGCCGACCAAAGATGCAAACAAGAAAAATATTATCATTCAATTTCAACGCCGTGAAAAACGTGACAAAGTTCTTCAACTTGCTAAAAAGAAACGAGTAACAAACACTACCCTAGGCCTGACTTCAGATGAGCCCATTTTCATAAATGAGCACCTATGTCCAGCTATGAAAAAACTGTTAGGCATGGCTTCTACCCGTAAGCACGAGCATGGCTGGAAGTTCGTATGGACACGAAATGGTTCCATCTTTGCGCGGCGCACTACGTCACCCCCAATCATTCCGATCACTCGAGAAGCCGATCTAGACAAGATCAGTAGCGACGCGCATGATACTGTGTCACCTGCAGTCGTCCTGAACAGCGATGTTTCTGCTTAAGAGGATCCTCTGATGATTATCGATGTACATATCAGAAATGGCCAGTGCTTTCACTTCTCCCGAAGACGTCGCTAAACTTATCAGACAAAATAACATATCGAAGTGTCTTAAACTGATCCACTTAAATGCAAGATCAATCAAGTCAACAAAGGATGACATATCTGCATTGCTAAAATCTTGCCATTGCAACTTCGATTTCCTTTTTTTTTATGGAGACGTGGTACAACCAAAACTCTATTTTGTGCTGCCTGAATATCACCATTTCTGTTTACATCGCAAATATAGGAGAGGAGGCGGCGTGTCGATACTGACGTTGTTATCGCATTGTGAAATTTTAAATGAATATAGTCTTGTCACAGAATACTATGAAATACTTAGCGTGAAAAAGGATAAAAATTTGTTTGCAGTAGTTTACCGCCCTCCTACCGGTGATATTCGCTCATTCTTCGAGTTCTTTGAACGTTTTCTTTCTTACGCAAATGACTCTGCATATGCATTAACAATTGGAGATTTTAACATAGATCTATCCAAAACGTCTACACATGGAAATGAATTTCAATCGCAACTGGAGTGCAATGGTTTTTATAATGTCATTTCCGTACCAACACGAGTCGCTTCATCATCGTCATCGTTGCTGGACTTATTCATTTAAACTCATCTGATATGATTGTGAAGTCAGGAGCTGTAACCTGCGACATTAGCGACCACCTCCCCATATTTTTGTTCGTACAGCGCAAAGAGCCCCCGTGCAAACAGACACAAGTGTGCATGTATCGCTCCAAATCACCTAAAGCTTTAGAATATTTCAAGGAAATGATTAGACAGACTGAATGGACAGATATTTTTGACATTTCAGACACAAACGAAGCATATGAAGTATATTTAGCCAGATTCCAAGCAATATATGCTGGTTGTTTTCCACTCAAACCTTATTGTCAGCCTAAAAATGCTAGAGACCCATGGATTACACGGGAGTTGATGCAGAAAATAAACCAGAAGAACAAACTTTATAAGCGGTTTTTACAAACACGCGATCCGGTAAAGTGGCTGAAATAGAAAGCGTTTCGTAATAAACTAAAAACTAAAAAGGGGAAATCAAAGAAGTACTACTACCATCGTATTTTTCACGAAGACTGTCTACGGAAGAGCGACAAAGTATGGAAGAAACTAAACAAATTACTAAACCCAGCGAGCACCATGGGCACTGATAGCCTCGTCATAAACGACAAAGACATACATGGAACCGAACTTGCTCACTGTTTTAACGATTTCTTTGTCAAAATAGGTGGAAACATCGGGCATAGCGGATCAACAACGCAAATACCGATAAATCATAACAGCATATTTCTTCAGCCAACCTGTGCTAGCGAAGTCAGTACTGTGTTCCAAAGCCTTAACAATAGTCGTAGCACAGACGCAGATGGTTTAGAGATAAGGCCTATTAAATATGTAATGGATCACATTGCACCTGTGTTAGCCCATATATTCAATTCAGCACTCTCAGCTGGTGTTTTCCCAAAGGACATGCAAGTGGAGCGCGTTATCGTAATACATAAGGGAGGTGACAGAAATAATATAAATAACTACCGTCTAATATCCATTTTACCAATATTTTCTAAAGGGCTAGAAAAAACAATTAGTATTCGAATGGATAATTTTTCTCAAAAACACCTTCTGTTGACTGAATGTCAGTTTGGATTCAGGAAAAAGCGTTCCACAGAAAATGCTTTGCTCACCCAAAAAGAGATCATCTTGGAAAACATAGAAAAGAAACTAATGACTTTGGGAATCTATATCATCGTCATCATCAGCCTGATTATACCCGCTGCAGGGCGAAGGCCTCTCCCATATTTCTCCACTTAACCCGATTCTGTGCTAGCTGCATCCACTTGACCCCTGCGAACTTCTTAATCTCATCCGCCCACCTAACTTTCTGCCGCCCCCTGCTACGCTTTCCTTCCCTTGGAATCCAGTTTGTTACCCTCAGCGACCATTGGTTATCCTCTATTCGCACTACATGTCCTGCCCATGTCCATTTCTTCTTCTTAATTTCCACTAGAATGTCGGTAACTTGAGTCATTTCTCTGAGCCACTCTGCACGCTTTCTATCTCTTAATGTTACCCCTACCATTTTTCGTTCCATAGCCCTCTGGGTTGTCCTCAACTTAAGTAGAGCTCGCTTGGTTAGCCTCCACGTTTCAGCCCCTAGGTGAGTACAGGCAAGATGCAACTGTTGTATACTTTCCTCTTGAGCGATACCGGTAAGCTGCTAGTCATAATCTGCGAGTGCTTGCCAAATGCGCTCCATTGCAATCTTATTTTTCTTGTTATTTCCTTTTCATGGTCCGGATCTGCGGTTACTACCTGTCCTAAGTAGACATATTCGCCTAATTCTTCCAGTACTTCGCTACCTAATGTAAACTACTGTTCCTTCCGAGGCTGTTGAACATTACCTTAGTCTTCTGCATATTGATTTTCAAGCCTACCTTTCTACTTTTTCTGTCTAGGTCATCAACCATTATTTGCAGTTCATCCCCCGAGTTGCTTAGCAAGGCAATGTCATCAACAAATCGCAGATTACTGAGGTATTCTTCCTCTACCCTTATCCCTAACTGCTCCCATTCCAAGTATCTGAATACTTCCTCTAAACAAGCTGTGAATAGTACTGAGGAGATTGTGTCTCCTTGCCTAACACCTTTCTTTATGGGAATTTTGTTACTTTCTTTATGCAGAACTATGGTTGCTGTGCAGCCACTATATATATCTTCCAGCACTTTCACGTACGGCTCGTCTACCCCCTGATTTCGCAATGCCTGCATCACCGCCGAGGTTTCAACTGAGTCAAATGCTTTTTCGTAATCAATGAATGCTATGTATAAGGGCTGGTTATATTCCGAGCATTTTTCTATCACCTGATTCATGGTATGGATATGATCGATAGTAGAGTACCGTTTCCGAAACCCTGCTTGATCCTTTGCTTGATTGCAGTGTAAGGTTGTCGTGATTCTACTAGTGATTACCTTAGTAAATACCTTATACGTAACAGACAGTAAGCTGATTGGTCTGTAATTTTTAAGGTCCTTAGAGTCCCCTTTCTTGTGAATGAGGATAATGTTTGCGTTCTTCCATGGTTCCGGTACCGTCGATGACACCAGGCACTGCGTATACAGGGTGGCCAGTTTTTCTAGCACGATATCCCCCCCCCCGTCCTTCAGCAAATCTATATTGATTTCAGCAAAGCCTTTGATCGTGTTAATCACAATCTGTTAATAGACAAGATAGAAAAATATGGTTTCCGTGGTAAGTGCACTCGACTAATTCGTTCATACTTATCCTCACGCTCACAGTTCGTTGAAATTAATGACCATAAGTCACAAATACGATCCATACAAAGCGGTGTCCCTCAGGGCAGCATTCTTGGTCCAGTCCTTTTTCTATTTTATATAAATGATATAGTGCTAATAGATAATGTGTCCAAATTTGTCATCTACGCTTATGATTGTAACATATATTTTAGTGGAAAAAATGTGACGGATATTCTACCTCTCGCAAGCTAAGTTTGTTTTCGGCTGCAGGATTGGACTTAGAAAAACAACCTCTTATTAAATAAATCGAAAACAAAATGTGCTTTGTTCCGCGCACCCAGTAAATGTCTAGAAATGCCTGAAACCATCATCATTGGTACATATATAATTAATAGAGAGACATCTGTGAAAACACTTGGCGTTATTTTCTCTGAACACATGCTTTGGAACGACCATGTCGATCATCTTTGCTCAAAAGCGCGAAAGGTAGTTAGCATTCTCAATAGAAATCGGCATTTATTTCCAGCCAAAATTGAACAGCTTTTGTATAATTCCTTACTCCATTCCGTGCTCAGTTACTGCACACTGGTGTGGAGAAACACTAGTGCGCATAATTTAAACAAACTAATCTTACTACAAAAAAAGCTGTTAGGGCGATAGAAAGTGTTCCATTCAACGAGCATACTAAACCTCTATTCTACAAGTACAAAATAATGAAAGCCGATAGCATATACAAGTACAAACTAATAAAAAGTTACAATGCAGCAATGCAGGGCAATTTGGATACATTCCTCTCACTCGCCAATCTCCATAAGAAAGAATACAAATACCCTCATCGCCATAAACTACCATGGAAAGTTCCCGTCACGCGCACAGGTTATGGCCGCCAACGCGTTGAATACACACTCCCCCACACACTCAATGACTTTGCGAAGCAAGACATATTCACTAGAAAACTTAACAAAAGGGACATAGAGCAGTTATTTATAAACTAGCATTAGTGTAACTAGATGTTTCTTTTTACTTTCGTTTTGTACTGTTCCTAGTACACTGAACAAAAATCTGAAATGTTACAGTGCTGTCATTGTTGTCAGGGTGGTTGTAGCTTTGTCAAGCTGCTATTGTGCAGCTTTTTCTCCCACCTCCTTTTCTCGCATTGTGTTTTTTGTTTCGGTGAAAATAAAATTGATTGATTGATTGATTGATTGATTGAACTGAACTCCTTACCAAGCCAGACAAGAACACACAACAAGCACTTATTTCATGAGCCCAGAATGTCGCTCCCGTCTGGGGGCCACACAGGACCCATATGCCCCAATTTCTTACGGCGAGCCTTAAGGCTTACGGCGAGCCTGGAAAGTTCACAATAGCTGCAGTTGACCACCAGAAGAGGCCAATTATTCAGGCTTCGATCTATGCCAAGGATCCTGCGGAAGCGGAATCACTGGCAATAGCCGTCACCATAAAAACACAAGACCACCAAAAGAAGTCATCACACGTAGTGACGGACTCCCAACCAGCCTGCAGGGACTACCTGGCCGGAAAACCTCACAGAAGAGCGTGTGCAATATTACGTTCCATATCCCAGACGCACACAATTACATGGACACCTCGACACGAAGGCCTAGAAGGAAATGAGGTAGCGAATGATCTAGCCCGAGCTCTCACAAACCGGGCGGATCCCTATCCCTACCCCACCCCTCTCCTAGAACCCTACGGCGACAGGCTGGAACACCTACGGTTAGAAAGAAGAATTTTCTCACCACCACACAAACAACTTCCTTCCTCGGACGCTATAGACTGGAGAAAAATACAAACACATTTCCTAATCTTCACATTTTAAATAAGATAAGCCCAACAAAATACACGAGTTACTGTCCTTGGTGCGGTGCAAGCCCCACACTCTATCACATCTCTTGGGAATGCCAGGACAAACCTGACCCAATGTTACTAGTGCCATGCCCGACACACGAGCAGTGGGAGGCGGCCCTGACCAGCGACAACCTGGACCAGCAAGCCTGGATTATCCAGCTAGTCCGCAAGTCAGCTGCTGCCAGCGGAGCCCTGGACTTGGGGCACCGACCACCCAGCTCCTGCGAATTCTTACTGATTATTAATTAAAAGTTTTCTCTCTCTCTCTGCCCTAATTCCCGACTTCTGGGGCAAAAAAATTTGTTTCTCTCTCTCTCTCTCCGAGCTCGATAGAACAAGTGTTGCAGACAAGTGCATTTCCTTTCATGTGAACAAAATAATATTGGGAGGCAGCCCTAAGGAGAGCCAAAAATAAAGATGAGAAAGAGGAAGGAGCTCACTATCTTACCTTGAACGCGCCAGGCTAAGGCTGAGTCATGAGAGGCAGCCGCGAGAGGCAGCCAGCGTCGGCGTGTTGGCGGCCACTTTGGTACGACGTAGTTAAGTTGAACTCCTGAAGGCCTAATACCAAGGGGCCAACCGACCACAGGGGTCGAGCAGATTCAGAAGCCAGTAAGGCGAATGATTATCCATGTTGACGGTAAAGGCATGTTCATAAGGTGGTGAAGGGTAGCTGTTCCTGGTCCCAGGGGGCTAGGTCAACGCCGCTTGAGGGGAGGGCTAGCCAGCCACCGAACTTTTATCTGTTGTAGGCAGTCATTGCACCCGCCACCACTGAGGTGATGGACGACAGCTGTTGCGGCACGCGCCTCTCTCTCTTTCTCCTTTTTCTTTCTCCTCTATTTTCTTTTTCTGTTTGCACGAGGTAGCAGAGGTGGCTGATCTACGGAGCCAGTAGCAGGCCCGCGCATTTTCTTTTCCTTCTTCCTACAGCTACAACAACAACAATGAAACTACTGTACGCCTAAAACAGCAGCAAGACAATCTTGCCCTGTCCCAGTATAATTGCCTTCAGATAGATTGATTGATTTATAGGAAGGGAAAGGCATGGTAACTGTCTCACTTGTTTCCTGTGTACACCTCAACTGCGCCGTAAGGGAAGGGAGGAAGGTGGGAGTGAAAGTGGAAAGAGGGAAAGAGTAGCCATAGTGAAGGGTTACGGAACAATTTCGACCACCCGGAGATCTTTAACGTGCGCTGACATCGCACAGCACATGCCTTCAGACAAGAAGAGGCTGAAGACGAGGCTGCGGCAACAAAGTGTTCATTCCCATTATGCCGTTGTATGAGCAGAGCTCCCACGCCAATGCCACAGGCGTTAGTGTGGAGTTCAGTGGAGTTCAGTGGAAGCTTTTGGATTGAAATGACGCAGTATGGGCTGCAAGGTAAAACGATACCTGAGCTGGCGAAACGCAGAATTGCATTCCGCAGTCTATTTCAATGGTATGTTATTCTGAACGAGGAATGTGAGCGAACAGGCTGAGTCAGCAAGCTTGAGGATTAAGCTCCGAAAGAGCAAAGTCCCAAGCAAATCCGGAGTTCTTTCGAAGACTTGGGTTCTCTGAAGCAGCTGACAGCTTCAGGCTTCTGTGGGTAGGGTCTAACACCGTCTTTGTCAACCACATACCGAAGCACAACGATGGGGCTTTCTTTGAAGCAGCACTTCTTTTTTTAGCCCGAGACTGACTTTCGCCGCTCCGATCCCTCGCAAATATAGCTTTTCCAACTGAACCACACCCGGGATATTTTTTTCTTTATTGCCTTTAAGGATGTAGAGTACAATATAACAAATCACTACAATAAAATAGTATACAATGCAATATATAATACAATATAACACAATAACTTACACTGTAATATAATACATGTATAATACATTGCAATAAATGCATGCTCCGTTTTCACACACCTGTGAACTCCTAACTGGCAGTGTGTAGTTTAACTTTTTTACTAGCAATTTTTCAAACACGACCGCAGTTTCTTTGCTGCAGTCTATGTCGATCTGGACTTCATTATTATTTGTAACGCTCACCACAAACTATTCGTGTACGGATCTGGTCCTACGATCGCCGTTCCGGAAAGCCAATACAAAGCGCCGCACTGCATGCAAACATAGCAGGAAACTTTCGTCGTATGGCATTTTGCGTCCATCACAGGTAAATACCCAACCCCGTATGGTGTGAGCGGGATATTGTTCTTCAGTGGGCGTTGCAGCACATTCCTCAAGAACACGGTATTACTGGAGTGAATGAAGACGTGTTCTACGTTCTCCTTTTTTTGCAGAAAAAACACTGCGTGCTCATGGTACACAAATTCCCTTTTCGTTCAGCCTGATTTTTACTAGCAGGTTATCTGTGTGAAGCTGAAAGAAAAAGATTTTCTTTGCAGTCGTGACTCACATCATTTTCATTCGCTTTAACACGTTTCTCCCGGACGCTGTTTTCAAAGATTAGCGACTGAATTCGACTGGAAAAAACTTTGTCAACTAAAGCCTTCATCAGTTCTTTTCTCTTGGCTGATGACAGATACCCGCTCTTGAAACGCGTGACGAAGAAGCGATAAAACTCAACCACCTCGTTGTAGTAACCCGCTGTTCTTTAACGTCCGCTTTCAAAAGATGACACAACATAGTCCTGCAATGCTTTGCACGATATAAACTGTGCAAAACACTGTAGGAAAGGGTGTCTGGTCGCGGAGAAACTTTAAAATTAGCTCTACTTGACGCGGAAACAAATGAGACAGAGCGAGGTCTCCTTCACCGACTCTTCGAAAGAGATTTGTCCGTGTCATCCTCTCCCAACTGCAGCCCCATAGGAACGTCGCGAATACACGGTGGAATTCATGTATATTTGCTCGCGTACAGTACAGGACGTGTAAAATATACATCACTTGGCAGCTAGAAATATAATGCAGACTGTAGGACGCGCGAATAGTGAGAGCTTGCGTTCACCCCATCGAGTGGTTAGCTCTTTAATTTCATCCTTCTTGCTGGCCCAAAAGACCCGCTTTCACTATAGCTGCCGAGTGGCAAACGAAGTTGTGTGTTCGGCATTCTGGTCCAGTATACATTCTCAGAAATGCAGCTCTGGAAAAACGCGTTTGTCCAAGTTTAATAAACTTCCACTTTGAGCACAAAATTCCTGAGTTATTTTAAGGACACTGCTCTCGCATATTAAAAAGGCAACATCGTCTGCGTAGCAAGCGCACAGACCTCACAAGTGCGGAACATAAAACCCCGTATTGCAGGGCTGTGCAGATTATTTCGACACAAGGGTTTAAGGAATAGCGCAAATAGAAATGGCGACAAAGGGAACCCTTGAGATACAGAAAGAAGTACACCTGATAACGGCGATAGCTCACCGTTTAAAACCAGGTTCATGGTACAATTTCTGTACATCATTCTGACCTCATTACTAATGGTTGAAACGATACCAACATGTTCCATTCAGAGAAAGAGATGCCGTGTGGTACCCTGTCGAACGCCTTAGCGAGATAAATCTACAGCATGGCCACATGGAGCTCTTCGCTGTCATAGCTTGGAACATGGATGTTTGGGTAGATCATCCTGTTGTGAATGCCACTCGTCTGGTCGGGAACAATAAGCTCCTTCATAACAGACTGAAGCCTTTCCGGCAAAAAGCTTATAACGACCTTTTAATCGACCTTTGTTAGCGTTGCTGACCTACAACCATTATTAGAGCAGAGTTTAACTTCTTCGTTGCTTTTGGAAAATAAAACCGTCTGTGCGTGCATGAAATTTGGTGGCAATGATCCGATCTTGAAACATCCATGATTACCTCATGCAAAAGATAGAGAGAACAACGCTTTAATGAAAAACAGATTTTAGCCGGCGTTTATATTTCGCTGATATGCTACTCTGTGATGGAAGGGGAAGTGGGGCGGGCAAGATTGAAAAAAAAATTGTGAGGCGATCAAAAGAAATGAACGTGGAGATAAAATGCGTTGCAAGGTGCATCGTGGAGTAATAGTATAAAATGAAATGATGAAATGCACAATCCGATAAATGTGATTATAGAGTTCACAGCGTGAAAACTGACTGAGGGTATCATTTAAGGTGTACTTAGACTTTGTCTAAAGTCACACTTTTTTTAAATACGTAAATAGAAAGTTCAATGCGAATTTGTTGCCTGGGGCAGGCTAAGTGACATAAAACAATGTCCATTGTTAAAGGTACTGGGGAGAGTTTTTCCATGCTATGTTGGTAGCACGCACGCTCGTCAGCGTACGCAGGACATTGAGGAAGGATATGTTTCACAGTTTCAACAGAACCACAGTTGTCACAATGCGGACTGTTTTTTTTTGAACAAGACGGTATTGCACGCCATTTGTATATGCACAGTTCAGGCAAGTCGGTGCTAAAGAGTTTCTAGTTGGCGATGAAATTTCGGAGAGTCTTGACCTTAGATGTGGTTCAATCGAGTAATGAAATTGATAGCGATTTATCGCAAGCTCCAAAATCGATACTTTTCTTCTAAAGCAAGTATTTTGCCAGTTGGGACGCATAAGATTTAAAGAAAAAGTCCGAGTATATCTTTGATGTTGAAGGCCTTTTCGAGCCGTTTCATCGGCTTTTTCATTGACTTTAAAGATGGAGTGGGCTGACAGCCACTAATATGTTATGCAATGGCCTGCTGCAATAGCCAAATGATGCAGATACCCGGTTTCAACGGACACATGCTAATGATTGGTTTTCTTCAGCAGGTTATACAGGATTTCCAGAGATGCTCTGGAATCCTGAAGATAAGCCATCGTCCGGTGGTCTGGCGCAGGATATAGGAAACAGCTTCTTTAATTCCATGGAGCTCAGCTGTCGTAGATGATGTTTTCTCCTGCAGCAGGTAAGGCAGAACATGGTTTGTTGAGGGCACCGCGTAAGCGGTAGCCCACCTGGAGCAGCCTGGTCAGTCATTTATAAACAAGCAGCAGGTAGGTCCAACCTGCCAGCAGCCATAGATTAGAACACAGAAAAATTGGTCAAAAGGCACAGACGCTATGAAGGAGTCCACACGGTGAGTCCCCCAGGCCTTTCTGGGCGCCACCTAGTAACATGCCAAGACGCCCGGCAATTATTATAAGATCCAAATAGCAAGACAAGCGAAAAAACAGCCTGCCAGCCAGCCGTCTTCATAATATTTCTGAAATTGGCACCCTCGGTGGGACACGAACCCCAAAATCCGCGGTTTAGATTAAGCCCAGGCGCATGAGCAGCTGTGGCCTGCGCCCGGCGTAGTGACCTGTTTGAATGATGTAGGGATGCTTTTTCTGAAATTATTCCTTTTGTATGAATAGATATGCATGTACCTCGAACTGCTCAACGCGTCACCTTAAATTGAAGGTAACCAGGCGGCAGCAACAGGAAAAACTGCAATCTGCGATAGTTGATGAGTAATCACCTCAAGCAGACGTGATGCGGGTAGACGTTTTTTGAAAAAAACAACAGGCAATCACATCAAGAGTAGTCTCGTAACGTCGAAAATATCGGTGACCGATTGATATCCAGCCGCATCAACCAATTATTGCGTTAAATTCCAACAGCAACATTCATTGCATTTTCAATCGTAACGCTGTGATGGCATTTTCTGCGGCACGCCCCCCCCCCCCCCCCCCCCCCCCCCCCTAGGCATGACGCATGATGTAGTACTGCACTTGCAGGAGCATTGTACAAAAATTGAGTTTAATGGACTTTTCAGAAACTCTGTAAGTTTGCAGTTTAGCCTAAACGTGGCCGCTAATGCATTCATCATGCATAAATATATTACTTTTTAAAGTCGATAACAAAGGAACAGCTTCGATGTTCAGTAAAGACGTTCTGATGTGTTAGATGCAGCACATGCAAAAGGAAGTGGGGTGCATTGTCCGACTCTCATAGCGGACCGAGAAACATGGATGGTACGGGAGAAAAGTAAGCGCAAAGGAGACAACTACAAGGAAGTAGAAGGGACAACGCATTACTGGCAACTGATTCTTTATTGAAATCCACACAAAAAAAAGTTACAGGAGATCGTCACACCACCTATCAGATCCGTACACTTCAGAAGGCAATATAATTATCTAACAATAAATTCCAGTTTAGCATAGGGCGCCTAAAACCGAATAAAACCCCGATGACTCTTTAAAACAAAATGACACGTGGTGTAAAGGGCCAAAGAAAAATAAAATAAAACAATAAACAATAAAATCAATGTTTAACATAGGGTGAACTAAACACGATATAAGCACCCATGACTGTTTAAAAACAAAATAGCACTTGGCGTAAAGGGCCAAAGTAACGTATTGGAATGAATCAGAAGAGAGCGGAACTTTAAAGGCATAAAACACCATCCCATAAACC
>JAJIZL010052484.1:0-23471 GCA_023969395.1 Amblyomma maculatum | reverse complement strand
TCACTTGGAGTTTGAGCTAGAGTGCGTGTTAAATATGCTAATTTCATGAGGGTTTTGCTAAAAATGTAATCAATATGCTTGGACCAAGATAAATTTGTACTGAAGATAACTCCCAAATATTTATAATTAAAGACACTTTCCAGTGACATGCTATTACATTAGTAGGCGAAAAAAGAAGGGGGGGACGGGGGTTCATAGAAAATGTAATTGCTACAGATTTACGAAAATTAATCCTCATTTGCCAGTTATTGCACCATTCAGAAAATGTAGTTACTGAAATGTTCAGTTGATAATTATCCTCAGGGCAATTGAGGATGTCACAAATAACACAATCGTCAGCATACATACTAATCTTAGTTCTGATATTATTTGGTAGGTCGTTAATATAGAATAAAAACAGTAAGGGCTCTAAAACGGAGCCTTGCGGCACACCAGAAGAAACCAGGGCCACATAGGATTCACCTGACTTATGTGTTACGGACTGAGAGCGGGCGGAAAGGAAATTAGATATCCAATTAATCAAACACAGATTCTTTGAAATAAGGTGTAACTTGAACAGGAGTTTAGAATGAATAACAGTGTCAAAAGCCTTAGAGAAGTCAATCAATGTTGCATCAATTGATTACCACAATCTACGTTAGAAGAAATAACATGTACAAATTCGGACAGTTGTGTTATTGTGCTAAAGCCCCGTCTAAAACCATGTTCAACATTACACAAGATGTTATTAGTTTCTAAATACTCTGTAATATGTTTATGAATTATATTGTTACTTAGCGGTATTCGCTGCTCGTGCTGAGGATGATGAAGTGAGAGAGACTCGAAGATGACGACGCTGAGTGTGGTGAGATGGGTGCTGCCTTTAACATTAGTTGTGTGGACAGCTATCGGACTGAATATCTTCCCCGTAACATCTCTTGGTGGATGTGAATCCGTTGGATCCCCTGTGACAAGCTACGTCTGCGTAGCGGCCGCCACGTCGGTACAACCACAACCACTACAAATGACGCTACCTCTACGGCCGCCACACCTGCGGTCATCGTTGCCCCCCCACGTGGCCACGGAACCTTCTGCGGGACCCACAACGTTGATGTGGACGACTGGCTAGCCCTATACGAACGCGTGAGCAAGCACAAGAGGTGGGATCCCACACTCATGCCCGCAAATGTTATCTTTTCCCTGGCTGGGGGGGGGGGGGGGACTGCGCGGGTGTGGTTTGAAACCCATGAAGATGACCTAACATCTTAGGATATCTGTAAACAATCCTCACGACCTGTTCGGAAAGCCTATTGGTCGCCACCTTGCCGCCAAGAAAGCGCTTGCCTCTCGCGCTCAAACATCTACGACGTCTTATCTCACTTACATCCAAGACGTCCTATCTCTCTGTCGTAAAGTCGACCAAGGCATGCCTGAGGAGGATAAAGTTGGCCATATAGTAAAAGGTATCACCTATGATGCCGTCAACCTCCTGTTGTGCAGAGATTGTTCCACCGTGGACTCTGTGCTACATGTGTGCCGACGTTTCGAGCAAGCGAAACAGAGGCGCATATATCAGCGTTTCGACCGACTGGCGAATAGCTCGTCATTTAACGACCTTCAGACTCCTCAACCGCCTGCTAACGACAGTGCTTTCACACGCATCATTCGCCAAGAGCTTGATGCAATGACTCCCGCAGCCTCACTACCGCATACGCCCGCCAACACCCTGGCTACTATATCCATCATTCAGGCTGTTGTTCGCCAACAGGTTGCCAATATGGGCCTCCCTTCTGCCGGCGCCACCGACACCGTGAAATCCGCATGTGCCCCTCCGATGATTGCTGCTGCCTAATCTAGCGCCGGTTTCTCGCCCCAATATCGCTACCGCAATCCAAATGAATGGCGTACCCATGACAATCGTCCCATCTGTTTTACTTGTTCTCGCGTTGGCCACATTTCCTGTCACTGCCGTAGCCGCTGGCACACGCCATCTCGACAGTTCACCTACGTCGACCGCCGCGGAGACTATGTCCCTCGGTATTCCTCACCTCACCTCGCCGCGACCAGACCCGTGTTGACCCCGGTGCCACTATCTATACTGCTACCCTTTCACCGTCCCACAATCACGACGTTCACGTTCTCCTGTTCCTCGCCGCAGTTTGTTACCGTCCTATTCAGGCCACTTACCGGAAAACTAGCAAATGCAGCTCCCAGAGGTGACGCTGCATTTATGACCCGGACCAAAAACGCACTACTGACCCCTGCCCTACAAAATAACCGTATCGACGTCCTTGTGGCTGGAGTTCCAGTTTCTGCTCTCATTGACACAGGTGCCCAACTGTTCGTTCTCAGCTCATTTCGCCGTCGACTGAAGAAAGTTCTTACGCCAGCCGTCTCGTCCACAGTTCGCGTCGCAAATGGTAGCCCTGCTGCAGTGGTTGGCATGTGTACGGCGCCAGTCAACATTGCTGGCCGTCATGCCCCAGTGTTGTTCACTGTCCTACACAAATGCCCCCACGACGTTATCCTTGGCATTGACTTTTTTACAGCTCATTCTGCCCTCATTGACTGCTCTACCGCCTACTTCACTTAGACCTTCCGCACTGCTCTAAAGACCCCTCCTGCTCAACCCGCCTTCGATCAGCACAGTTCTTCAGCCTTGCTCCAGAAACTGCCGTTTACATCCCTATGTTGCCATTCCCACCCGTCCCAGACGGCGACTATCTCGCGGGCCCCATTGCTGATGTCCTGCTGCAACGGCACGTCACCCATCCTCATCTAATTGTGCACATATCCCAGAATCGCACCACTCTCCCTGTCCTTAACTTCAACTTGTCTACTCAAGTTTTGCCCGAAGGAATTTCACTAGCCGCATTGTCCCCGATGACCGATTGTGCAATTTCAGCTCTTACTACAGATAATACAACTGCCGTCCCTGCAACCACTCCCTCGTCCTCCACATGTGGGCCTGATTCTCTTACCAGCATGATTGCAGCTGATCTCCAACCTGAAGTCGCCGCTGAGTTACACAAGCTTTTGCTCACTTCATCATCATCAGCCTGATTATACCCACTGCAGGGCGAAGGCCTCTCCCATATTTCTCCACTTAACCCGGTTCTGTGCTAGCTGCATCCACTTGACCCCTGCGAACTTATTAATCTCATCCGCCCACCTAACTTTCTGCCGCCCCTGCTACGCTTTCCTTCCCTTGGAATCCAGTTTGTTACCCTCAGCGACCATCGGTAATCCGCTCTTCGCGCTACATGTCCTGCCCATGTTCATTTCTTCTTCTTAATTTCTACTAGAATGTCGGTAACTTGAGTTATTTCTCTGACCCACTCTGTACGCTTTCTATCTCTTAATGTTACCCCTACCGTTTTTCGTTCCATAGCCCTCTGGGTTGTCCTCAACTTAAGTAGAACTCTGTTGGTTAGCCTCCACGTTTCAGCTCCATAGGTGAGTACAGGCAAGATGCAACTGTTGTATACTTTCCTCTTGAGCGATACCGGTAAGCTGCTAGTCATAATCTGCTAGTGCATAATGTGCTCACTTTGTGACCTTTTTGACTTTGGTACCCGCTCTTTGGGCCAAACAACAGTTTTCAGCCACCGCATTGACACCGGTGACGCCAGCCCTATTCACAGGCGGCCGTATCGTGTTTCGCCTGCCCAGCGACGCGTGATTCAAACGGAAACTGAGAAGATTTAGCGAACGATATAATCGAGCCTTCCAGTAGCCCCTGGGCATCGCCTGTCATTTGTTCAAGAAAGATAACAGTTGGAGATTCTGCGTTGACTACCGCCATTTGAACAAGGTAACCAAAAAGATGTCTACCCTCTTCCGCGTATCGACAATGCACCTGACAGTTTACATGGAACCAGCTTCCTTTCTTCCATCGACCTTCGTTCCGGCTGCTAGCAGATCTCGGTCGACGAGAGAGACCGTGAAAAAATAGCGTTCATTATCCTGACGCCCTCTACCAATTTAAAGTAATGCCGTTTGGCCTTTGCAATGCCCTAGCAACCTTCGAATGCACGATGGACTCTTTGCTCAGAGGCTTCAAGTGGATAACTTGTTTGCGTTATCTTGACGACGTAATTGTTTTCTCTATATTTGACAGCCATCTCCTTCGCCTATCTACATTCCTTGCGCCTTTCAGCCGCGGAGGGCTTCAACTAAACTCCAAGAATTGCAGCTTCGGTCACCGAGAAATAAAAGTTCTTGGCCACTTGGTTAGTGCTTCCGGCGTTCAGCCTGACCCTGACAAGATGCGTGCCGTCAGAGATTTTCCCACTCCACGTTCACCCAGCGATGTTCGAAGCTTTATTGGCCTATGTTCCTATTTCCGATGACTCGTCTCGAACTTCGCAGTCCTTGCTCTTCCGCTCACCCAACTCCTCAAGAAAGACGCTTCATTCCACTGGGGGCCTGAAAAAGCTGCAGCTTTCTCAGAGCTTATTGCTGCTCTAACTACTCCAACAATCTTGCATTTCAACCCATCCGCCAATACTGAACTCGGCACCGACGAAATGGCCATGGAATAGGAGCTATACTCGCTCAGCGACAACACGGCCGTGCGAGGGTGATTGCGTATGCAAGCCGCCTCCTATAAACGCCCGAACAAAATTATTCTATCAGAGAGCCAGAATGCTTGGCGCTTGTTTAGGCTATTACAAAATCCCGTCCGTATTTGTTTGACAGCCCTGTTACAGTCATAACAGATCATAATGCCTTGTGTTGGCTATCCTCTCTGAAAGATCCTACTGGCCGTCTGGGGCGCTGGGCGCTACGATTGGAAGAATATACCTTTTGCGATTTCCTGATGACATTGCCTTGCTAAGTAACTCGGGGGATGAACTGCAAATAATGATTAATGACCTAGACAGGGAAAGTAGAAAGGTAGACCTAAAAATCATAATGCAGAAGACTAAGGTAATGTTCAACAGCCTCGGGAAGGAACAGCAATTTACGTTAGGTAGCGAAGCACAGGAAGTAGTAGGCGAGTATGTCTACTTAGGACAGGTAGTCACCGCAGATCCGGACCATGAGTGCATTTGGCAAGCACTCGAAGATCATGACTAGCAGCTTACCGGTATCGCTCAAGAGAAAAGTATACAACAGTTGCATCTTACCTGTACTCAGCTATGGTACTGAAACGTGGAGGCTAACCGAAAGGATTCTACTTAAGTTGAGGACAACTCAGAGGGCTATGGAACAAAACATGGTAGGCGTAACATTAAGAGATAGAAAGCGTGCAGAGTGGGTCAGAGAAATAACTCAAGTTACTTACATTCTGGTAGAAATTAAGAAAAAGAAATGGGCATAGTCAGGACATGTATTGCGAAGAGAGGATAACCGATGGCCGCTTAGGGTAACAAACTGGATTCCAAGTGAAGGAAAGCGTAGCAGGGGGCGGCAGAAAGTTAGGTGAGCGGATGAAGTTAAGAAGTTCGCAGGGGTCAAGTGGATGCAGCTAGCACAGAACCGGGTTAATCTGCCTTTTGCGTTTTCCTGTGCTGCCACCTCGTGCACAACGCCGCAACCAGACTGGCGGGATACGGCGGCGCACGGACATGCTCCTTCGCACTCTGAGCGCCGCTGCGGAGAACGTTTTCTTGGCGCACATAATTTCGGTTCTGTCGACGATGGCGTGTCCTGGGCAGCACCTGATACCTGGCTGGTATGTAGGGCTAAGTAATGGCTGGGTGTCATGCCCGAGGAATGCAGTGAAGCCTACTGACGAACAAATTCAGCTGTACCTGCAGTCGTCCGGTATGCGATGCGATCGCCAGTTAAGCAAGGGCCACCGCTTCTAAGATGAAGGCTACATACGAAACGTAATGTTTCGAAACATTCGTATAAATGGGATGTAAGGCAAGAAAAAAAAACATAGACCAATGCAACCAGAACAAGGAGTTAGTTTCATGCTACTACTCCGGCCTTTGTTTTCACTGAAATTTGAAGTAACCAGAACATCTGCATTAGAGAAATGTGCTTAGCTCACAATCTTTTTCGGGCTTCAGCTGGGCCCCCCCACATTGAGGGTTGTGCAAGTAGTTAGGGGTTTGTTTGGGCTCCGCCCAGGCCAATAATTACAACCCATGCAGTGCTCTAATTAGCAGTGTAAATGAAAGAAACTGTGCAGGCTGTAATAATTGCGTACTTCTATCCCACTTCATATATACTTCATCCCACTTTTGCAAAGTTTCTACGTTACTGCAGAATCCACAAATAAATAAAAATGCCAAGTTGAAGTAACTGAACCATGCCATGCATCTTTACATTATGCTAATGTCTTAAACAATGACTTGATAACCCCGAGATGCACTGCTATGACTGCTTCTTGATTACTGAAGCAGCGACAACATATTGCCCCGAAACCTTCAAAACTGTATTTGTTGTTTTTTAATAGTCGCCGGCATGCGGCCTTATCGCTGTGATTCTGGCACGCGTATAAATTCCGTGTCCCTTGTTTCTGCACGGTCGTTATCGCGATACGACGCGTTATCACTTTCTTTGTCGCGTAAAATGCGCCGAGATCTGTCTCGAAGATTCCGATCACTTGCATATGTTTCTACAATGTCCCAGGGTGCACTAGTAGTAGTTTGCGACGCCATCTAGATTGTTCTGAGCATCCTTTAAATTGAGCGTTTACGAGTGTGACTGGGATTATTTGTTCGACGATCGACGAGCACGTTTGTTGCTATCGCCGCCGCCGAGTTGCTTAGTTATTTTGCGGGCAAAGTCAGCTCAATAAAGAGTTACTTCAGTGCAATCACCGACTCTTCATTTGTGTCATCGACCCTGGTCACCACCACGTGACATCTGGTGGAAGCGCTGACAATATGTGAGAAAAGAAAGTTTAGCAACTATGCTGCAACCACATATCTAACAGTTCTGAAACAGCCTTCTCGCTCTTCTGAGTCAGCATGTGGCACTAAATGTCCATCAAATAATGCAGCAACATCTGTAACCTATCAAGTTTCAATGCATTACAAGCAAATGGTAATGAAACTTAATGTGGATAGTCCAATGCTACATGACATTTTATTGAGCACTCTCAAAGGCAACGAACTTGGTGGTGCTAGGGGACAGCCATCAAAATGTCTAGGGTCTGACTTTGAGAATGGTCTTGCAGCAACTCATGTTCGTAAAAAAAAAAACAACATTCGACACCTAAAAACAAGCTTCAAATAATGGTAGGTTGATGACAGAAACGTTTATTCCATGTTTTTGTTTTAAGTGAAATGTTTACTAGATTCTATAGCTTTTAGACGTGTGCATGTGTCACCCGTTAATAATTATGGGGGTATTATTAACGATGCGCCCTTAACGGTGCGCACACTCCCAGACACCCTTAGAGTGAGTGGGGGTAGCTGTTCCGGTCGCAAAGCAGATGCCCTCGACTTGCGTGGCAAGCTCAGCCGGAATTCAACTACCTTGTAGTGACAGAAGGGGGTGGTCGTTTGGTGCCCAGCGATCGCCGGTTCAAACCAGAGAAAGGATCGGAGTCAGAAGTAACAAACAAAACACAATTTATGCACAGCAAGAGATGATACAAAGGAATACACAATATCACTTGAAATACATAGACGAGAGGTTCACAGAATACAAACGCTAAGCATGCAACTACAGTATGATTCAATAACTCAGAGTCTTTACAATAGATCAAACACGACAGAGTTACATAAACAAACACCAAATTGTTCACCGGGCACTGTTGCAGTCCGACGCCTCAAGAGTCACGATGTGGCCGCCATACGAGACGAGCGCCGCTCCCTTGAAAGTCCGTGGGCTTGCCAGCAGCGGGTGATCCCCGGGAGTCCAGCCGAAGCACAAGCGAGCACGTCGCAAAACACTGACGAACTGACTGACTGACTGACTCAACCAGCGGTCAAAATAATGACTCAGTCGTGCAACATACTGTGTTGCCGTTTCACCGTCCATAGGTTTTCCAGTCCTGAACTTCTCACGAAACCCATCCGTCGTAAATCTAAACCTTTTAAGTAATGCAGCTTTCACTTTGTTATAGCTGCCTGCATCCTCAGGAGGAAGTCTTCCAAACACACTTAATGCTTCGCCGCTGAGGCAAGTGCTCAAGATGGTAGCACATTCACTGTCTGTCCAATTTGCATTTACGGCGATCCTTTCGAAACGCAAGAGGAACGCGTCGAGATCGTCTCTTCTCTCGTCGTATTTCGGAATCAATTTACTTGCGTCTATCCGCAAGCTGCTATGTCCTTCACTGCAGCTATGCACTTCAGCTAAGCCGTTGTTGTTCCCTGAGTTTTGGAGCTGAAGTTTCATAGTAAGTAATTCCTTTTCTCGCTGAAATTCCTCTTCCCGCTCCTTTCGAGCCTTCTCTCTTTCTTCCTCGGCTTCCTTTCGAGCCTTCTCTCTTTCTTCCTCGGCTTCCTTTCGAGCCCTCTCTCGTTCCTCCGCGGCTTCCTTTCGAGCCCTCTCTCGTTCCTTTTCTTCTCTCTCTCTTTCTTCTTTTTCCCTCTGGCTCACCCATTTGCGCAGTTCGGCACCGGACAACCCCAACTGGGTGCCAGCCTCAATCAACTCTTTCAGATTCATATCTGAAGCGCGAACCGTCTGGGTGTAACCTAAAGACTGCTTAGCGAACCTCGCCTAAACGCTTCCGCGCCGCACAACCTCTCGCTATCGCTCTGCTGCTACACAGTTTACGACCTCTTCGTAAACTCTTCTAACTCGTTCTCCGTCCTCTGAGCTTGAGTGCACCGAACGTCCTGTCGCGGACGCCAGATTAATTGTCACTCGTTAATAATTAAGGGGGTATTATTAACGATGCGCCCTTAACGGTGCGCACACTCCCAGACACCCTTTGAGTGAGTGGGGGTAGCTGTTCCGGTCGCAAAGGAGATGCCCTCGACCTGCGTGGCAAGCTCAGCCGGAATTCAACTACCTTG
The DNA here is from genome assembly GCA_023969395.1 of Amblyomma maculatum. Taxonomy (NCBI): domain Eukaryota; kingdom Metazoa; phylum Arthropoda; class Arachnida; order Ixodida; family Ixodidae; genus Amblyomma; species Amblyomma maculatum. The sequence goes on along the minus strand of JAJIZL010052484.1, from coordinate 14,559 downwards.
TGGTGACAGAAGGGGGTGGTCGTTTGGTGCCCAGCGATCGCCGGTTCAAACCAGAGAAAGGATCGGAGTCAGAAGTAACAAACAAAACACAATTTATGCACAGCAAGAGACGATACAAAGGAATACACAAGATCACTTGAAATACATAGACGAGAGGTTCACAGAATACAAACGCTAAGCATGCAATTACACAGGTATCCAATAACGTAGGGGCTTTACAACAGATGAAACACGAGAGAGTACATAAACAAACACCAAATTGTTCACCGGGCACTGTTGCAGTCCGACGCCTCAAGAGTCACGATGTGGCCGCCATACGAGACGAGCGCCGCTCCCTTGAAAGTCCGTGGGCTTGCCAGCAGCGGGTGATCCCCGGGAGTCCAGTCGAAGCACAGGCGAATACGTCGCAAAACACGGACGAACTGACTGACTGACTGGCTGACTGGCTGACTGACTGCTCAACAAGCGGCGCGGTCGCTTTAAATAGGGCGCGCCGCGTCTGTTTGTTAACACGCGCCAAAGCTAGCGCGCACACACACACATAGCTTCGCTGGTTATAGCTCCCTCTTCTCCTCCCGTCGAGCCGCGCGTCGTCATTGGCTAGGTCCCATAGAAGATGCTCGATTTTTCTGGCGCATTCCAGGCCGATGAACCACCGTCTTCCCCGGGCAAGGGGAAAGAGGGTGACAACAACGCGTACAAAGCTACGCGCTCTCCCGCGCGGGGAAGGGGGCTTTGCTCTCCATGCCTTCCACGCGACGCCGTGCGGGCCTCGCGCCGTACCGGCTTGATGAAAATGGGCGCCGATTTCGTGACAGCATGTTTGTCCCCACAAGCATTGTTCTGGCAGGGGGTAGCTGGTCGCCGACTCCTCTGGTTGCTTTTGTTTCGCTGTCCGGTTTGTCGCACGTTGAAAACGGCTCATAGCATTCGCCCGCTTCGCCTCGTTGCTCGAAAAGTTGAATATCGTCGGGATGAAATCAGGGTGCCGCGGTGATATGGAGGGCTTTCCTTCTCAATAAAAAAAGGTTTCATTAAGCTTGCACAAATATTTAACCTCAGTACCTAGTTCGTACCTGTTACAAAGTGGTTCCCGCACAGTCTTGATGCCCTCAACGGCTCCCAAGGGCGCCCTTGATCGCCCTGCCGACGAACAGCTTTTATTGAAGCTTCGCGGTGAAGACGGTCTCGTGAAGCGCTTGGAAAGCGAAAAAAGGCGAGGCCGCTCCCTTTAAACATTGTGTATCGCAATTAAACGCTACACAAGTTGTCGGAATCTTCAGGAGCGTCGCACTATCAAACAACGACCACCGAAACAACCGCAGAAATGCAGGCGCCGCGAGCAGCCGCCGCGAGCAGCCGCCGGATTGTTTACCCCACCGCCGGAGCCGATTGCGGCGGCCACAAACCCGCCTGTCCGCTTCGCGACTACGCCGCTAGGGGTTGGGCGCATGCGCAGTCGCGTCCCGCAAAAGGCCGATTGGAGAAATATGGGAGAGGCCTTCACCCTGCAGTGGGTGTATTCAGGTTGTTGATGATGATGATGATGATGATGACCTTTTCCGTCGTCTACAAGTCCGGCCGGCTTCACCAAGATGCAGACTGCTTGTCACGTCATCCCGTTGACTGCCCTAGCCCTACCGAATCTGACGATGACGCATGTGTCTTGTCCGTCTCGGCCTTTTCTAACATTGCCGATGAGTAGCGCTTAGATCCTTCGCTACATTCTATTAACCGCCGTCTTACCTGCGAATGCCGTGATCCATCTCTTGCCTTATTTGTACTCGACGACACCCCCCTATACGGACGTAATATGCGACCAGATGGCACAGGCCTTTTGCTCGTCGTTCCCCAACACCTGCGTTCCAGCATCCTTGAACAGTTCCATGATGCTCCCATGGCTGGCCACCTGGGTATCTCTCGCAAATACGACAGTCTGCGCCGACATTTGTATTGGCCGGGGCTCTACCGCTCCATCCAGCAGTGCATTGCCGCATGTGAACTGCTCCAGCGTCAGAAGAAGCCCACAATTTTGCCTTCATGTCGTTTGCAGCCGGTCCCCATACCGACTGACCCGTTTTTTCGTGTAGGCGTTGACCTTCTTGGCCCCTTCCCAGTTTCCGCCTCGGGGAACAAATGGATAGCCGTCGCCACCGATTACGCTGCGCGGTATGCTAGTACCCGAGCCATCCCGGCCAGCTGCGCCACAGACGTCGCTGCTTTTCTTCTAGAAAACGTGATTCTCCATCATGGTGCCCCTCGAGAACTACTACTAACCGCGGCCGCTGCTTCCTGTCGTGAGTGGTTGACGAAATTCTCCGTTTCTGCTCCGTCCGCCACAAATTCACCACCGCCTATTACCCCAAAGACCAACGGCCACACGGTACGCCTAAACCGTACCCCTACAGACATGCTGGCCATGTATGTGTCTGACGACTACCGGGATTGGGACAGTAATCTACCTTTTTTGACATTCGCCTACAATTAATCTATCCATTCTACAGCTGCATACTCTCCATTTTATTTGTAATTTGTCCTACACCCGTTACCGCCCTTCGACACCTCACTACCCTCGCCAGACGCCACCACTACTTACGCCAGTGATGCCGTCGTCCGCACTCATGATGCCCGCCGGATAGCTCGTGCCAGGCTCTCTGCATCCCAAGACTCCTAAAAGTTTCGATACGACAGTCGCCACCGTGATGTACACTATACTCCTGGATCTCTCGTCTTGATGTGGCTCCCGTCCCGACGAGTTGGCTTGTGTGAAAAACGTTTGCCCCATTACACAGGCCCTTACGTGTTTTTCGCCCCCTGATCGACGTCACATACGAAGTTGAATCTGTTTCTCCCAAGTCCTCGTCCACAGCGCCAAACTCCAAAATAGTGCATGTGTGCCGTCTGAAGCCCTAGTATGCACGTTCTATTTTACTAACGTAGAACGTACCGGGACTGTGCTTTTCACGAGGGGGGGGGGTAGTGTTAATTAGAGGTATTCGCTGCTCGTGCTGAGGATGATGAAGTGAGACTGACTCGAAGACGACGACGCTGAGTGTGGTGAGGTCGGTGCTGCCTTTAACGTTAGTTGTGTGGACAGCTATCGGACTGAATATCTTCCCCGTAACAATATGTTCAAACATTTTACATGATGAGGCTGTGAGTGAAATGGCCCTGTAATTGCATAGAAGCTGTTTATCACGGGATTTAAAGAGGAAGTTTCGCCAGCTTCCAAGAAGCAGGAACAGTGCTCGAGGTGAATGATTTTTTGAATATCATGTGAAGATAGTGAGCTGCGCATAATCAATACCTCACTAAAAATGCATTTAGAATAGCGTCAGGGCCAGCACATTTCTTAGTGTCTAGGGAAATTATTAGGTTCAGATTACCCTCTTGAGAAACTACAATGTTAAAAATTAGAGGAGAAGCACTAGTGAATGATGGCAACACTCGGTTATCATGATTAAAACCGGACTGAGGTGTTTGTCGTCATTTGTCTTTAAAGCCACAATTTTAATTACTTTAATATAATAAAACCTACAACTTCCCCAATGCAGAAAACTTGTTAGTGCGTCTGCCGTCTTTAGAATTGTAACAAATTTTAACGCAGAGGAACCAACATTTTTGCTGATCCTGAAACCTACTCTAAAATAAAACTGCTAAGTTCATTCTCATAATGTTCACAATTTTTTCAAATGTTAGCATTTCTTCAATTACCTTCGTTATCGCTGGGAATGAACCTTTGCTCATCCTTTTCCCTCATGCTATTGTGCCTAATATCTCCTCAACAAATTCTATAACATAGTTTTCTTTCTGTTTTCGATTTACAAGGACTGATGCCCTGAGGTGATATTTAAGGTGGATTGTGGTACTAGCTTTCTGCTGTCTTCTCTCGTTTCAGCTAATACATAGTCATGCGCTGTGCGGAATATTTAGCTGTGGATCATCCATGCTGGCTCAGGAATAAGGGTTGAACGAATTAGTCTATTGGCGTTGTCAGCTTTGACATCCAGCTTCGATCATGACTGGGGCAGCCACATTTCGATGAAGTGGAAATACAAAGGGCCTGTGTACTACTTGGTGCCATAGTCCGAGGTGAAGACCTCCACGTAATTGCTATTTGCTACGGTACCCCAAATTGCCTGAAATGTTTTGGGCTGGTTAACCGCACAAGCGAACCAAACCACTGAGGTAGCCATACATTTTATTACACGCGTCATACGATTGTAGCAACAACCATATGTTTTTAATAATACTCCCCTCTGCGTCAAAGTTCTCTGCACTATGAATGTTCAATACACTGCACATTTACTTACGGTATGCAGGCGGCCTCAGTATGAGGAATAACGCTTTTGCTTCATCCTATCACATTATAAAAAATAAGAAGTCACACTCACTTGCAGGTAGTAATGGAAACGTACAAACGAGTATCCTGAGAGCACCCCGCCATTGATGTCAAACATGCCAAGAAACCTTATTTCAGTATATGTAAGAACCTCTCCCAGCGCATAATCGACAATGCTATATTCGGCCAAAAAGTCTACTTGAAACTGATTGCTCCTGCAGAAGAACAAAATAGTTTATTTATTTATTTATTCATCTCCATGCTGAACCATCTGATATTTACTAACAGCTTAGTGTGGGTTTCGTTGTGCCGCTGGTCTGAAGCCAACAGATCTTTTACGCTTTGTCTGCGATTCCTACGAATTCAAATGAAGCACCTAGATTGGAGACTAAACATGCATTGGAGGGGGCAAATATTAGCATATTGCTATTATATTATGCTGTAAACAACATTGACAAAAATTAAAACAACAAGACGCTTTCGAATTTGTAAAACCGAAATAAAATAAGCCATCCCAACTCAAATAACGTTCTGCCTAATGACAAGGCACTAACAAAATGATTAATAATAGTGGATATAATTAAAATGCCTTTCCATGGTTTCTTGCTTTCATGCTTTCCGTGCTTTTCATGCCAGTGGTTCTTCGAAGAGCAAATGTAAACGCAAGCAACCCGAGAGTGCATAATTCTGTGTCATCATTGCGCCTATAGTGCACATTGTTGAGTCGAACCACAGGAGCGGCTTATTGAATCTAACATTTCAATGCTGTTGCAGCAGCGATTCGCCTCAATCACCACTGAAGAAGCAATAGTAAGGCGAAAGACAAAAGCACCGGCGTTCCCTGCGATCTGAGTTAACCTTAAAATCTTGTACTGGTGGAAATGAATACCGCATTTCAACAGCAGGCACTATGAAGCATCGCGTTTACGAGGATGCACAAGTACGCAGTTGAAAAGACAACTACCGCTTTCAAGCTTAACAGCAGAACCAGTCATCCAGAAGGAGCAACAGGTCAATACAAACAGATTCCCGGAATGAAAATTTGACACTGGTACCATAAACCTAAAACGGGCCCAAAAGTTGTTTCACCAAAAATTACAGACGGCAACGCCACAAGGCGACAGTGTTCTAATAAGAAATTTGTCCTGTCGAGTGACTTGTCTGCCTAAGCGGTGTTACCTTAGAGCCTTATGCGTGCATGCGAGCAAGACATTTCTTTTTGCGTTTTGCAGCCGTTTCAATTTTGTTTCTCATTTTAGGTTAGCCTTCTTCGCAGAAGCAATTCTTCTTTGTGGTCAACACTCGCGTGTAGTCTAAAAAAGGGGCTTTACCGTAGTGTACGTGAATACGTTGGATAAAAATTCACATGCTCTGAGCCGAGAACAAGAGCTTATCAACTCACTTACACATGGCCAAATGCATATCTGGCATCAGACGTTTAGATGTTTTCGCATACTTCATTTTCCACACGTCTTCGAGGTGGGGTCCCCTTTCCTTAAGCTGATGCAATATCTGGTGGAGTGATACACGCTAATTACAAGACTATTTTGCAGCTTGGAAATTCCTGCACCCACTAGACTTCACGGTGGGGCAGGTGATGAGTGACTTCGCATTGCAATTCCTAGATTCATGTCTCTCGGACTAGCAACGGCGAGAAGATGCAAAGTTGTAAAAAAAATTGTGCAAGGCACAAAGGCGCAAAACGGTGGAGACAGCGCTCATGAAATTATTTTCAAATGTTTCAGTGAATAAGACGTCAAAGTACTTCGGCAGGAGAGCCCGCAATGCGTGCTGTGAATTGGGAGCAGAAGACGCGAAATACAGATCCTGCGCTGCTTGCTGTGGTTCCACCTTTGAAGCCTAAAAATTTTGGTTACGGCAAAGGAAGTGTGTAGACGTAGGACAGAACCTAAGCCAAATGGAGTGACTAATACAAGTTCTTGGCGTACGATCAGTATTTCCATACACCCAATAGTTTTACAGTCTTAGTAAAAATTTAGACTCTTTGCTGCAATGAAGTGATCCCCAGGTATGTGTTGCAAGTCGCGTTTGAGGGTCATGGTCGCACTGCATTCATCCCGTTGTCTTGCGCTATTGAAGCTGAGAATTCTTCAACGCGACTTTATTTTGAGAAATGTCGACATTATTGTAGTGTACTCTCTGATAGTATTTTACAAATGGCCCAATTGTGAGTTACTCAGCAAATCGAGGCTACTCAAGATTGCCCCTCACCTCCACTAATTCATTACTACGGCGACAAAACGTACGCAACCTGTTTTTGACAGCAACTGCCAGGCAGGTGCGCATTACTGCAATATTGCCGCGAACTGTTTAAATATTTATTTGTTGCTGTTTGAAAGCGGCTGGCATGCGGCTTTATCATTGTTATTCTGGCGCGCTCGTCAATTCTGTATCCCGTGTTTGTTCATGCTCGTTGTCGCGATACGACGCGTTATCATTTTCTTTGTCACGAACGATGCGTCGAGATCTGTCTCGAAGATTCCGATCACTCGCGTATGTTTCTGCAATGTTCCAGGCTGTGCTACTAGCAGTTTTCGAAGTTATCAAGATTGTTCTGAGCAGCCTTCAAATTGAGCGTTGACGAGTGCTACGGGCATTCTTTGTTCGACGATGGACGGGCACGTTTGTTGCTATCGCCACCGCCGAGCTGTTTAGTGTGCGGTGTGTCGTGTGCATCTAACAGTGAACTAGCGTTTACCACTGTGTACGTTTCCTTAACATTTGGTGGAGGATTGCTGGAAGTACGTAAGTCGCCAAACCTGGATATCCGTAGTAGCCGCCAGATTGGTACCATCACAATGCAATCCGACGCAACACCTTCTTCAGCAGCACCATCAGCTCCCACCGTCGTCATGACGCAGCCTCGCGATCCGGGCACCTTTTGCGGCACCGACCAAGTCGACGTAGAAGACTGGCTCGCCATGTACGAGTGGGTCAGTAAGCACAACCGTTGGGACGCGACCCTCATGCTCGCCAACGTAATCTTCTATCTGGCAGGTACGGCGCGCGTCTGGTTCGAGACGCATGAAGACGATATCACATCGTGGGAGATGTGCAAGGAAAAGCTTCGAGACCTATTTGGGAAGCCGATCGGAGCATCTGTTGGAGCAGCATATATCGGCTTCTTGTCATTCGAACCTCTTTTCAGGCATGATAGCCGCGGATCTGCCAGACGACCAAGCCAGAGCTCTCTCCGTCCTTTTGCTGTCGTACAGTGATATATTTGATTTCGGGGACCGATCATTGGGCCAAACATCCGTTGTGACCCATCGAATCAATACAAGTGACGCCAACCACATACACAGACGGCCTTATCGTGTTTCCCTTACTGAGCGGCATGTTGTACAGAAAGAAGTTGACAAGATGCTGGCGCAAAATATTATTGCGCCTTCCTGCAGTCCCTGGGCGTCTCCTGTCGTATTGGCCAAAAAGAAAGACCAAAGTTGGAGATTTTGTGTCGACTATCGCGACCTTATTCAAATAACAAAGAAGGATGTTTACCCTCCTCCGCGAATTGATGACGTGCTTGACTGCTTGCATGGTGCCGGCTATTTTTCTTCCATCGACATGCGTTCAGGCTACTGGCAAATTGCTGTCGACGAACGGGATCGCGAGAAAACCGCATTTGTCACCCCCGACGGACTCTATCAATTCAAGGTGTTGCCATTTGGACTCTGTAACGCTCCTGAGACATTCGAGCGCATGATGGACTCACTCCTCCGTGGCTTCAAATGGACAACATGTTTATGCTACTTGGATGACGTCGTCGTTTTCTCTTCCACGTTCGCAACCCACCTTGATCAACTTTCTACGGTCCTGGACGTTTTCCGCCGCGCCGGTCTTCAACTGAACGCCAAAAAATGCAGCTTCGGCCGGCGCCAAATCAAAGTCCTGGGTCATTTGGTTGACGCAAATGGTGTGCAGCCCGACCCTGACAAAGTTCGAGCCGTGCGCGACTTCCCTACCCCACGTAGCTCAAGTGACGTGCGAAGCTTCCTTGGCCTTTGTTCCTACTTCCGCCGCTTCATTCGGAACTTCGCAGACATCGCTCGTCCGCTAACCTCTCTTCTGCAAAAAAACGTACCTTTCACATGGGGTTGTGACCAAGCCTATGCCTTTACGACGCTGATTTCCACCCTCACGACCCCACCTGTTCTGGCGCACTTCGATCCTTCTGCACCTACCGAACAGCGCACCGAAGCTAGCGGACATGGTATTGGTGCTATCCTTGCCCAGTCCCAGCATGGCTCCTCCCGCGTCATTGCTTATGCCAGCCACCTGCTTTCTTCCTCTGAGCGCAATTATTCAATTACAGAGAGGGAATGCCTTACACTTGTTTGGGCGCTGACCAAATTCCGCCCTTATTTGTTCGGCGGTCCTTCTGTGTAGTGACTGATCATCATGCTTTGTGTTGGCTGTCCTCACTCAAGGACCCCAAACGGAAGAACCGGAAACGGATATGTAAAGTCCGAATGGGGAGACTAAAAATCAAATCGACTTCATAATGTGTTCAATCCCCGCCATTATGCAAGATGTAGAGGTAATGGGGAAAATTCGATGCAGTGACCACAGGATGGTTAGGTCCCGAATTAGCCTAAATCTGAAGAAGGAACGCAACAGATTAGTAAGAAAGAAACCCATCAACGAATTAGCGGTGAGGGGGAGGGCAGAAGAGTTCAGGATCTCGCTACAAAATAGGTATTCTGCTCTAACCGAGGATGGCGACATTACCCTAGAAGCAAGGAACAATAATTTCAGAGATATCATTACTGAGTGCCCGGTAGACGTAGGCGGTAGGACAGAGGGGATACCGGTAAGCTGTCTAAGGAGACGAAAGATTCGATTAAGAAACGCCAGAGAATGAGAGCTTCCAATCCAACAGACCGGATCGAATTGGCCGAGATATCCAAGCTAATCAATAAGCGTAAGATGGCCGATATAAGGAAGTATAACATGGAGAAAATTGAGCATGCTCTAAAGGACGGGGGAAGCCTTAAAGCGGTAAAGAAGAAATTGGGCATAGGCATAAACCAGATGTGTGCGATAAGGGACAAGGCGGGCAACGTCATCACGAATATGGATAAGATAGTCTAAATAGCCGAGGAGTTCTATACAAATCTCTACAGTAGCCAAAGTAGTCAGGACCGTAATGAGATTGGAGGCAGGGAAAAACATTCAGACGTTCCACCAGTGACGAAGGATGAAGTCAAGAAAGCATAAAAACTATGAAAAGGGGGAAATTAGCTGGAGAGGATAAGATAACTACGGATTTGCTGAAGCACGGGGGGGGATATCGTGTTAGAAAAACTGGCCACCTTGTATACGCAGTGCCTGGTGTCATCGACGGTACCGGAACCATGGAAGAATGCAAACATTATCCTCATTCATAAGAAAGGGGACTCTAAGGGCCTTAAAAATTACAGACCAATCAGCTTACTGTCTGTTACGTATAAGGTATTTACTAAGGTAATCGCTAATAGAATGAGGACAACCTTAGACTTCAATCAAGCAAAGGATCAAGCAGGGTTTCGGAAACGGTACTGTACTATCGATCATGTCCATACCATCAATCAGGTGATAGAAAAATGCTCGGAATATAACCAGCCCTTATAAATAGCATTAAATGATTAAGAAAAAGAAAAAGCATTTGACTCAGTTGAAACCTCGGCGGTGATGCAGGCATTGCGAAATCAGGGGGTAGATGAGCCATACTTGAAAGTGCTGGAAGATATATACAGTGGCTGCACAGCAACCATAGTTCTGCATAAAGAAAGTAAAAAATTCCCATAAGGAAAGGTGTTAGGCAAGGAGACACAATCTCCCCAGTACTATTCACAGCTTGCTTAGAGGAAGTATTCAGAGACTTGGAATAGGAGCAGTTAGGGATAAGGGTAGAGGGAGAATACCTCAGTAAACTGCGATTTGCTGATGGCATTGCCTTGATAAGCAACTCGGGAGATGAACTACAAATAATGATTGATGACCTAGACAGGAAAAGTAGAAAGGTAGGCTTGAAAATTAATATGCAGAAGACTAAGTTCAACAGTCTCGGGAAGGAACAGCAGTTTACATTAGGCAGCGAAGTACTGGAAGTAGTAGGCGAATATATACTTAGGACAGGTAGGAACCGCAGATCCGGACCATGAAAAGGAAATAACAAGAAGAATAAGATTGGGATGGAGCGCATTTGGCAAGCACTCGCAGATTATGTCTAGCCGCTTACCGGTATCGCTAAAGTGGAAAGTATATAACAGTTGCATTTTACCTGTACTCAACTATGGCGCTGAAACGTGGAGGCTAACCAAGAGAGATCTACTTAAGTTGAGGACCACCCAGAGGGCTATGGAACGAAAAATGGTAGGGGTAACATTAAGAGATAGAAAGCGTGCAGAGTGGGTCAGAGAAATAACTCAAGTTACCGACGTTCTAGTGGAAATTAAGAATAACAAATGGACATGGGCAGGACATGTAGTGCGAAGAGAGGATAACCGATGGTCGCTTAGGGTAACAAAATGGATTCCAAGGGAAGGAAAGCGTAGCAGGGGGCAGCAGAAAGTTAGGTGGGCGGATGAGATTAAGAAGTTCGCAGGGGTCACGTGGATGCAGCTAGCACAGGACCGGGTTAAGTGGAGAAATATGGGAGAGGCATTCGCCCTGCAGTGGGTATTGTCGGGCTGATGATGATGATGATGATGACTTAAGGACCCTACTGGCCGCTTAGGTCGCTGGGCCTTACGAATACAAGAGTATGAATTTACCGTGGTGTAGAAGTCCGGCCACCTGCACCAAGACGCTGACTGCTTGTCTCGACATCCCGTAGATCCTCCCGATTTGTCCGACCATACTGCAAAAGACTACGTTTTTCCATCTCGGACTTTATCAATATCGGCTCCGAACAGCGTCGTGATCCTGCCCTGCAAACAATTATTGACCAGCTGCGCAACATCCCCGATCCTTCCGCCAGCATGTTTGTACTCCATAACGAGACATTATACAGATACAATATGCGTCCAGATGGCGCCGACCTTTTACTGGTCGTTCCGGCTCATCTGCGCTCTGGTGCCCTCGCCCAACTTCACGACGTTCCTATAAGCAGGACACTTGGGAGTATCACGCACATATGACAGTGTGCGACGCAGATTTTTCTGGCCTGGTCTCTACCGCTCTGTCCGTCGTTACGTCGCCGCTTTTGAGCTGTGTCTGCGCCGTAAGACACCCTCGCTTCAACCTAGTGGGCCCCTGCAACCAATTCCAGTGCCGACTGAGCCGTTTTCTCGTGTGGGCATCGATCTCCTTGGGCCTTTTCCGACATCAACTTTCGGAAACAAATGGATTGCTGTGGCGACTGATTATACCACCCGATATGCTGTAACCAAGTCTATCCCCACCAGCTGCGCCTCCAACGTTGCCGACTTTCTTCTGCATAATGTCATCTTGATTCATGGCGCTCCTCGTCAACTGCTCACAGATCGTGGCCGCTGTTTCCTCTCTCAAGTGGTTCATGACGTTCTCCGCTCATGTGCTACTCGTCACCAGTTCACCACGGCCTACCATTCGCAAACGAACGGTCTTACTGAGCGCCTCAATCGCGCACTGACCGACATGCTTTCTATGTATGTGTCCGATCACCATCGTGACTGGGACGTCTCCTTATCTTTCGTCACGTTGGTAACTCCTCACGCCATGATACCGCCGTATATTCTCCCTTTTATGTACTCTTCGGCCGTGACCCTTTACCTTTCGACACCTTGCTGCCCCTTGACGACTCTTCCTGCAGCTACGCTTCGGATGCCATCGCCCGCGCTGATGCCGCCCGCCACATTGCTCGAGAGCGTCTTGGAGCGTCTCAGCGTTCTCAAAAACGTCGTTATGACCTTCATCACCAAGACGTCCACTATCCTCATGGTTTCCTCGTACTCCTTTGGCACCGGGCTCGCCGCGTAGGTAGGTGTGAGAAACTTTTGCCTCGTTACGTGGGCCCTTACTCCGTCTTGCGGCAAGTCACCGATGTGACCTATGAGATCGCCCCTTTACAGCCCAATAATCCTTCCAGAACCCCTCATCCAGAACTCGTGCATGTCGCCCGTCTAAAACCATATCATTCGAGTTCTCTTGTGTTCGGCGCGGGGAGTACTGTTACCAAGCACAGTATGGAGACGACGACGACCTGCTGATGTGAAGTAGGGAGAAAGACGACGTTCAGGCTAGCTGACTTCGTTCAGTGGTGTGCGGTGTGTCGTGTGCATCTAACAGTGAACTAGCGTTTACCACTGTGTACTTTTCCTTAACATTATATATGCAGGATGCTGAGACTCAGGCAAACTCGTGATCTCTTCGTGCGCTCGCAACGCTTTAAAAGATGAACCAAAGTTATCTAGACATTTAACAGAATCCTCGTGAAGATCTAGCGTCTCGGGATCGAAGGAGCAAGACTGCTGTTGATTAGCACCAGAACAAGCCTGCCTGCAGAGGCTGCACGGGCCATGACCAGGCGTTGTCTTTATTTTCTTCGCCCGGCGGCGCGCGATAACCAGGTTCTCTGCGCCAGCCACACTGTAAAAAATATACACCATTAAGGGTGTTTTCCCGTGTCTATAACTAACCCCCTTACACCCTTCAGAAAGGATGCAAGGGGGCACCAACGAACTCTTTTAATGGGTACATAAGTCAGCATTGCACCCTTTTGAAGAAAGGGTGCATCGTGCCCATCTGCACCCTTTAGAACCCCAGGTGGTCGAAATTTCCGGAGTCCTCCGCTACGGCGTCTCTCATAGCCTTCATTGCATAGCATTCATTCATTACGAAAAAGAATTTGATAAAGTAAAAACCGCGGCGGTGATGCAGGCATTGCGAAATCAGGGGGTAACGAGCGGTACGTGAAAGTGCTGGAAGATATCTATAGTGGCTGCACAGCAACCATTGTTCTGAATAAAGAAAGAAAGAATTTTTCATAAAGAGAAGTGTTAGGCAAGGAGACATGATTTCCCCTGTACTAGTCACTGCTTGCTTAGAGGAAGTATTCAGAGACTTGGAATGGGAGCCGTTAGGGATAAGGGTAGGTGGAGAGGACCTCAGTAATCTGCGATTTGCTGATGGCATTGCCTTGCTAAGTAACTCGGGGAATGAACTGCAAATAATGATTAATAACCTAGACAGGAAACGTAGAAAGGTAGGCTTCAAAATCAATATGCAGAAGACTAAGGTAATGTTCAACAGCCTTGGGAAGGAACAGCAGTTTACGTTATGTAGCGAAGCACCGGAAGTAGTAGGCGAATATGTTTACTTAGGACAGGTGTAGCCGCAGATCCGGACCATCAAAAAGAAATAACAAGAAGAATAAGATTGGGATGGAGCGCATTTGGCAAGCACTCGCAGATTAGGGCTAGCAGCTTACCGGTATAGCTCAAGAGGAAAGTCTACAACAGTTGCATCTTACCTGTATGGGGCTGAAAGGTGGAGGCTAAAAAAGAGGGCTCTACTTAAATTGAGGACACCGGAGAGGGCTATGGAACGAAAAATGGTAGGGGTAACATTAAGAGAAGGAAGCGTGCAGAGTGGGTCAGAGAAATAACTCAAGTTACTGACATTCTAGTGGAAATCAAGAAGAAATGGGCATGGGCAGGACATGTAGTGCAAAGAAAGGATAACCGATGGTTGCTTAGGGTAACAAACTGGATTCCAAGGGAAAGAAATCGTAGCAGGGGCGGCAGAAAGTTAGGTGGGCGGACGATGATTAGAAGTTCGCAGGGGTCAAGTAGATACAGCTAGCACAGAACCGGGGTAATTGGAGAAATATGGGAGAGGCCTTCGCCCTGCAGTTAGTATAGTAAGGCAGATGAAGACGATGATGATAGCCTGAGGTGTTTTGGGACGATAAACCCCACAAACCATACCAAACCCTTTTCCAAGAAGGGTGCTGCATCTGCACTCTTTGCAGAGAAATTGCTGCAAGCTTTCTGCACCCTTTGTAAAAAAAGGTGTTAGTGTCCACACCCTTTTTGAAAAAGGATGCTATGCACACCGACGCCCTTTCGAGCAGAGGTGCATAAATTAGTGCTTCACATGCGCGCTTAGCTATTATGGGTTGGGCTATATTAATACACTTACTTAATACACATTTTACATGTCAATGTGGCATTGCATCTCTGAAATTGGCCAGATAGTCTTGAAATATGTGGATAGGATAACATACAATG
>JAJIZL010052483.1:0-24159 GCA_023969395.1 Amblyomma maculatum | reverse complement strand
CGCAACTCAGCGCACAATACCGAAAGAAACAACATTATACAATATTAGACGACGCCTGGCGTCAAAATGAGCACTGGGGAAAAAAAATGAAAATGTTGAATGCTGCAAAATTGTTACGAATTCCTAAGCGACTCCGTAAATGACTGCACAGTAGAAGCCTCTACAATATTCGCTTTGAGGACATTCCATTCCCGCACAGTACGGGGGAAGAAAGAATTCTTGTATGTTTCAGTGCGGCATGAGTATTCCTTCACTTTTAAAGAATGGTAGGATCGTGTCGAACGACCCGGGACGAGCTCAATGCTGCTGTTAATTCCTAATTTGTTGTGAACAATCATGAACATATATTTAAGCCTCTCGCGGTATCTCCTGAGCTGCAAAGAATCCAAATTTGCTTTCTCAAGTAGCATGGTAGGGGACGTCTGCCAGGTGTATGAATTATAAATAAATCGCACTGACTTTCTTTGAATATTTTCGAGTGTTTTAATGTTTTCTTTAGTATAAGGGTCCCACACAACAGAAGCGTATTCTAAAACAGGTCGGATAAAAGTTTTGTAAGCTAGTAACCTAATTTCCTGCATAGAGTACCGGAGAGATCTTCTTAAAAAGCCAAGTTTTTTCATAGCTTTATTTTTAATATTAGAAATGTGTTTGTTCCACCGTAGGTCAGAGCTAATCGTTAATCCCAAGTACTTGTAGCTGTCCACGGTAGACAGGGGATGGTTATTAATAGTATAGGCAAAACTTAATGGCCGCTTCTTCCGCGTAATAGACATTGAAACTGTTTTTTTAGTATTAATACTCATCTGCCACGTTGAGCACAAATCATGAATTTTAGCCAAGGCGTCATTAAGAAGAAGCTGGTCAGCAGGAGTTCGTATTTCATGATATAATACACAATCGTCGGCAAACAGCTTGATTTTGACAGGAATTTCTTTAACAATGTCATTTATAAAAATTAAAAAGAACAATGGCCCAAGTACTGAGCCTTGTGGGATACCGGAGCTTACCAAAGCTGGGCTCGAACATGCATTGCCGATTGATATGGACTGATATCGAGACGATAGATATGCTTGTATCCACGTCAACAGTAGATCGTTTTTAAAGATAGTATTTAGCTTTAGCAAGAACTTACTGTGTGAGACCCGGTCAAATGCTTTTTCGAAATCTAAAAAAATGACATCAATTGGACATTGGTTATCAATGGCTGCGGCAAAATCCTGCATCGTCTCTAGAAGTTGGGTCACTGTAGAGAAGCCTTTGCGAAAACCGTGTTGCCTGTCGTCAATTACGTGATTGGTTTCCAGGAAGGCTGATATATGCCCAAAAAGTATATGTTCAAGTATTTTTGAAGAAGTACACAGTAAAGATATTGGCCTATATGAGCTAAGTAGAGATGAATTTTCAGTTTTGGGAAAAGGAATAATTTTTCCGTGCTTCCAGTCCTCCGGGAGCTCGGCGTTTAATAGAGACTTCTTAAATATGAGCGTTAAAGGGGTCATGCAATGCCTAAAACGGGGTAAAACAAATCGCTCGAGAGATAGGTACTCCCTCACAGGTCAATTCACCGCAAGAATTTTTTAGCTAGCTTCATTAACACCAGAGATATCGGCGATTAAAAATGGCGCTCCTCCTCGCTCCCCTCAACTCAACACTCCGAGACACCAGAAAAAAAACGAAGAAAACAGCTCGGGAACTCCGCCCCGCTAGCCCCGCCCACGAAGCGCCATCGGGTGACGCTCGGTTCTCAGACTTCCGGTCGTCGCGCCTGTTTTCCCCCGAGCGTCGCATAGGCATTCACGGTCTGCCTTTGCCGTCCCGTCTGCGTTTGCATAGCTTTCAACCTTGCCTGCTGTCTTCCTCGGCCGCCGGTGTCTTCAGTTTCTTGACCTCTCGGAATTGTGTGCGACAGCAGCCCGAACGACTCGGGTCGTTCGCGAGCGCATACCTGCAGGTGGGAGTTCACACATACCGGCGGCCGCCGCGGAGGGAGCACTTCCCTTCATATCCCTGTCCCATTCAGCTCAAATTAGCGTGCACTCCTGCCGAGCACGACTTTCTACAAGACCGCTTTCTTCTCTCGCGCTGCCTGGGTCAGTCTCTTTGGTACCGTCTTCTGCGGTTTGACCAACGGCGGCCGGTGACCCCTCGCGGAGTTGACGCGATAGCATCGACTCTGCATGGATGCTGGCAGACGATCGAGCGTGCGAGTTGCCCGCGTGCAAACATATGTCGTCGTCACTTTTAGTCCGGAGCTGCTTTCATTATGGTCGGCGAGAGGCATCTCTTGTGCGTAACGAATGGAATGTATGCGCGTACGTATCACCGACGAGAGCACGGACTGATGGTCGCTACAGAGTTTGGATATCGGATATGACAGGTGAGCACGAATTATTCGTCCGCGAATCTTAAAATTGAGATTAACAAAAAAGATAGTGTAGTGTTTTTTTTTTTTTTTTGACGTCCTTTCGCACATCGTTTAGGAAGTGCCAATGCGCAACGTGCACGCGTGTTTATGTCATGTGTACGCATCGTCCGGGCCAGAATCGACGGCGCAAAACATCAGCAAAGCAGCTCGGCACATTCAGTTCGGCAGCGCAGGTTGTCACTGATTTTCGCGCCGACACGCAAGAATCGCGAACATGAGCATGCGAGCGGCTACGCTAGAGACGCAGCGAAGCGGGTGATTCCAAAACGCCGTCCGCCGTGGCTTCGATGCAAATAAGGCCTAGCGACGACCAGGGAGCAGCGCACGATCGGAGTGCCGTCGGTCGCAGCGCCCGCGGACGGCATCGCTGCGGTAACCTGGCGACATCCGGTGCTACACATAAGCGGTGCGAATTTGTGTACTTTCGCGATGAAGCTGAGGAGGGACCTTTTTTGACGCACGTTTCATTTATACACGAAGGTTGATGCTGCCTTTTTAATCGGTACGGTGTTGAATCGGACCTGCGTGCTCTTTTCGCACTGCTGCACCGACGCGCATTTTCAGTCGGACGCACACAGTTTAGGAAGTGCCAGTGCGTAACGTGCACGCGTGTTTTATCTCATGTGTACGCATCGGCCGATCCAGAAACAAAGGCGCAAAACATGAGCAATGCAGCTCGCCACATGCAGTTCGGCAGCGCATGTTGTCACTGTTTTCCGAAGCTACACGCAAGAATCGTGCACAGGAGCACGCGAGCGACTACACTAGAGACGCAGCGAAGCGGACGATTCTAAAATGCCGTCCGCCGTGGCTGCGATGCAAAAGAAACAAGGCCTATCGACGAGCAGGGAGCGGCGCACGACCGGAGTGCCGTCGGCCGCAGCGCCCGCGCCTGGCGGCATCGGGTGCTGCACTTAAGCGGTGCGAATTTGTGTACTTTCGC
The DNA here is from genome assembly GCA_023969395.1 of Amblyomma maculatum. Taxonomy (NCBI): domain Eukaryota; kingdom Metazoa; phylum Arthropoda; class Arachnida; order Ixodida; family Ixodidae; genus Amblyomma; species Amblyomma maculatum. The sequence goes on along the minus strand of JAJIZL010052483.1, from coordinate 20,788 downwards.
GAAGAAGCTGAGGGTACACCTTTTTTTTTTTTTGACGCACGTTCCATTTAATTATTAACACGCCGCACAAATGGTCGATGCGGCAAAGACGAGACGGGACTACAGTACAGTACGTTGCTGCGCCGTCGGTCGGTACATAAAGGTTGATGCTGCCTATTTAATCGGTACGGTGTTAAATCGGACCAGCTAGTGCTCTTTTCGCACTCCTGCACCGACGCGCACTTTCAGTCGGATGCCACCACCTTTTCGGTTAACATCGCGAACCGAAGCGCCAAGCTCGGGTTCACGCATGCATTGCAGCACTCGAGCAGACGACTTTCGCAGCTACCGGAAGTGTGTCAGTGACGTAGTGGGCGTCGCGGCTGCACCCAATGGCAGCCTGTCGTGGCTTGTCACTCTGGGACTGGTGACGTAGGAAATCACGGCAGAATAGTCCCAAATTTCGCCGCCACGCGGAAATGGCGCAGCCCGCGAATTTCAAAAAACGCTGTTTTTAAAAATTAATAACAAATCGCTGGATTTTTTCCGATGAGTTTTACTTTGAACGAATGCTCGGAAGCATTTGTTCTGCGCATTGAAAACGTTTGTCAGTGACCTTTCTAGCCGTTTCATCCCCCCTTTAAGTACTTGGAACACCATTCGGCATATCTCACAAGAAACGTATTTGGTATGTCATCAATTCCCGGCGTCTTTTTTGCGTCACAACTGAGAAGCAGAGAGAAAACACCTTCTTCAGTTACAGATACATCAGTAATAGGCGGACAAGCTGAGTTAAAATGAGGCTTTCTACCATCATCGTGCTTAAACACAGTACAAAAGAAACGGTTGAAAGACGAAGCAATCTGTGTCGCATCAGTAATCAGTTCGCCGTCAACGACAACGCTGTACACAGGTTTCTTTTTCTTTGATAACTGCCGCCAGAACTTTGCAGGGGACGAAACAAGAAAGTTTTTCATAGATACGGTAAAGTGATACTCTTTTGCTTTTTTGATACTGTGTTTTAAGTTCAAGCGCATATCAGACAGTTTAGCAGCATCAACTGCCGACTGGCTTCGCCGAAGTTTTTTGCGAACTCTCTTAATCTTTCGTCCCATGCGTACAAGTTCCCTCGTCATCCAAGGGCTGCTGGCGCGTAGGGTAATTACCCGAGTAGGCACAAAACGCGAAATGCAATTCAGAGCAAGGTTCTTAAAGAAAACCCAGAGATTTTCTACTGAGCAGTCGCAGGATTCGTAAAGAACCGCAAAATCTGAGAATGAAATATCAAGTAAGTCTAAAACTGCAACATCATCAGCACGCGAGAAGTTTGGCACAACACGCACCTCTTTCTTTTTATTTTTCGGAAGAAGCAATGGAATGTTTAAAGATACCATAACATGGTCAGATATGCCTTCGAAATATTGAAGTAGAGGACCGCGACGAAAGACACTGTAACTAACGAAGAAAAGATCAAGAATGGATTTCTTATCCTTTTGTATACGCGTTGCTTGCTTTACTAATTGAGTTAAATCGTGATCAAGTACGATGTCTACAAGAAGTTCGGCTGATGTGCAGAGCGGCTCTGGGAACTGTTTGTCCCAATTGACGAGCGGCATGTTAAAGTCTCCAGCCAATAGTACATTACTTGATTGTGCTTTTGTAGTACATAAGAACTCATTTAGTTTCTCAAAGAAAACACCGTCACCTCGTGGTGGGCGGTAAAACGCGCCAATAACAAGACTAAGTTCATTTAGAATTAGTTTACAAATGACGCATTCAATTCCTTGCACGTCAGGTAGCCTCATTACTTGGAAAGATTCTTGAAAAAGAATTGCAACACCACCACCGCGAGAAGTCCTGTCTTTGCGCATAATTCTGTATCCTGGTGGTGTAATTTCTTCATCAGTGATATCAGAGTGCAGCCAGGTTTCGGTGATTATAATGATATGCGGTTTATGCGCCACTACTATACTTTCCAAATCCTCAGACTTGTTCACAATGCTCCGGGCGTTAAACTGAATACATTTTAGCGATTTAATTTGGCTGTTCTCGATTCATTGGTCACTTTGTTTTCGATTCCGGCTGCCATGCTCTAGGACTCTTTCTTTGCTAGTGTCATCCCAAACAAACAGATCGTCACCAATTTTTATCTTGTTGTAGATTAGCTTAACCTTCTGACCGGCTTTTCGAATCTCTGCGGTGCTTTCCCAGAGATTCTTCCGTATCTGCCGCGTGGTATACGAAAAGTCTTCTGAAATAGAGTAATCGGTGTCTTTTAGTTTCGAGCAGTTTTTCAGTATGTTAACTTTCTCACGATGATCCATCAGCTTGATAATAACAGGTCGATGCTTGTTAGGTTGCTTGCGACCGATTCTATGAATTCTCTCGGCTGAAACAACTTTCGTGTCCATTTTGTCACAGAACACGCCTTTCAACACACTCTGTGACAGTTCTTCGTAAGTTTCATTCAATTTTTCAGGAACTTCGAACACGATTACATTATTTCGTCTGTCCCGGTCTTCTAGGTCGACAAGCTTCCTTTCTAAGCCTGTAACTCGTGATTCTAGCTCCCGGCTTAAATCTCTGAATTCATTTATAGCTGATGTGAATTCTTCCACTTTGTGCAATTTGGCCTCAATTTCGCCCAGTCTCCGCTGAATATCTTTCTGGCCTTCAAGGAGCTGGGTCAGTAGCTGTTCAGTGGGTGGCCCAGGGTTCGACTCAATGTCGCCACACAGCATAAGTAGAGACAATACGAAGTCACGACCAATAAAATAAACTTCAAGCACTCTACGTGGGCATGTCAGCTGGATAAGGCACATATTATTGGATTTGATTGTAGAAACATTGCTACTAACCTGCATGAAAAACAGGAATGGATTTGACATGGTGTCGACTGGATGCCAGCTGACATGCCCACTGAAGAAGGATGATGGCAGGAGGGCTTTTATATAGTGGTTCGTCGATGACGTCGATGAGGTAGCACGTGGCGATCCCCAGCAGTCACTCAGATTCGGAAATTCTTTTTCTTTTGCGCAGTCTCCGTGCTGGCGTAGGCGTTCAGCGAGGATGAATTCCGTGTTCACAGCGCCGGCTTCCGCAATCGAGACGATTAGGGCAAACTGCATGAAAAACAGGAATGGATTTGACATAGTGTCGACTGGATGCCAGCTGACATGCCCGCTCCGAAGCCCTCCACTACGGCTCCTCTTTCTCTCTATCCACTTTCATTCCCAGATTGGTCTCTTCCCTTAGGGAGGAAGAAGGGAGTGAAAGTGGAAAGAGAGAAAGAGGAGCGTACAGCGCGGTTGCGGTGTCCACAGAAAACAAGTGAGACAGTTACCGCGCCTTTCCCTTCCTATAAATAAATCAGTCTCTTCCCTTACAGCGCGGTTCAGGTGCCCACAGAAACAAGTGTAGCAGATACTGCGCCTTTGCCTTCCTGTGAACCAATTATTAATATTATTATTATTATTGGTTTACAGGAAATAAAAGGCACAGTATCTGTCACACTTCCGTGGACACCTGAACCGCACGGCAAGAAAAGGAAAGTGTGAGTGAATGCGGAAGGAGTGAAAGAGGTGCAGTAGTGGAGTACTATGGCGTAATTTGAACCACCTGGGGATCTTTTACGTGCGCTAATGGACGCCTCCGTTTCACCGAAACGCAGCCACTGGCGGTCAGGTTCGAATCCAGGTACTCCGATAAAGTAGTAGGGCGTCTTAACCACTGCGCTACCGCGGTGAGGCAAACTTTGTTTCACATGAAAGGAAAGGTGCAGTATCTGTAACACTTGCTTGCGAGACACGGGAACCGCGCTGGAAGGGATGTGAAAGTGAAGAGAAAGAGAGGGCTACGAAATAATTTCGACCACATAAGGATCTTGACTTGCACTGACATCGTACAGCATACAGAGACCGCTGCTTCGTTTCGCTTATATGGTAACGAGGGATCGAGCCCAAGCACTCCGGCAGAGTAGGTGTTACCACTGCACCGGCGGTGCCTGAGGTAAACATAATAATAACAGCAACATAATAATAATAATGATAATAATAATAATAACTGGTTCTCAGGAAGGGAAAGGCGCATTATCTGGCACCGTAAGGGAAGGGAGGAAGGTGGGAGTGAAAGTGGAAAGAGAGAAAGAGGAGCCATAGTGGAGGGATACGGAGTATTTCCATCACCTGGGGATCTTTAACGTGCGTGCGCTGACATCGCACAGCACACGAATCCCTCTTCGTTTTCCCTCCATCACCGGCAGTGGGGATCGAAACGGGTACTGAGGCAAACATAAAGTGGGCTTTGAGGAAAGGAAGGCGCAGGATACTTTTGGATGGACACCAGGGATTGGTGTTCACTGGCACATAATCAGGTCAAGGTCACACCATCTTTTTGATGTTCAAGTGCCCGGACGGGTTGACCTTTGTTGATAAATGGCGCCATAGTGAATGGTGTCAGGCTCTTTTGCTATTTGTACATTTCGCTCTGTTATCCTCACCATCTCGTGCTTCCATATATTTCACGCCGTGAAATCCTAGACACTGATTGGCATTAGACTCGAGTACCTTCAGATTATTCCGAGACAGCCCAGTGGCAAGGAATTATAGAAAAGAATATTTCACAAAATATTGACAGAATCCTGCCGGAGACGTCTTCCCTTAGAATGGAGTACTTGCTGTTTGTGTTGTGTTCGTTAATAATATTGCAGATGAGGGTGCAATTTATGCATGCAGTGCAGATCTAGACAGCTGTTTCTGGCATCATTGCTCATGGCAGCATATATAACTTAGATTTAGCTATCATATATCATCGATGGCGGACATGACCTTGCATTATTAAGCATCTGCTATGGTAGGCCGTTTGGCGCTGGCTGCGTATGAGAAAATAGGCATTCGAAGGAATGCAGCCTGGATTTTTTCCAGCGGTAATTATTGACACAGACGTTAGATAGGCACGAGGAAAGATGAAAAAAACAAGTGTGAGCCTGGTTTGCAACTTACTTGCTACGTATGCTCAGCACCCATCAATTAGTGTTGTCAAGGACAATGGCAATATTTCTCTGCTTATACATTTGCCAGTTTCCTTTTGCAGGTCGTGCTGGGTTGAGCTATGCGCGAATGCTTGGTGCTCGGCGCGTGAGCAGTGCGATTAATGATGCGGGTTGCAAAAGCGCGTGGCCGGTGTATGTGCACGCGGTGTATGTCCCACGGGATTCAAATCAGCCGCCGTGTGCAGATATCACAGCTTATGGCCCATTTATCGCCATGATGCGCTGCCGGCCTTGTTGGAGGGGAGGATTCGAGTTTAGTTTTTGCTTGCAATGACGAAAAAAAAAGAATTTCGAATGAATGTATTAGTCTCCGCTTTGCTTTTGCCATGACAACAACTTATACAGCCTTCCACTTGCGACCCTTGTTGGCGGCTTCATACTTGCGTTATGGTGTTCGCCAAGTTTGTGACCACGGAGAACGATACTAAAGGCCACGTAAAATCTAATACGTGCTTGAGTTACTCTCTCACTTACACCGTTGAAGACGCTGCGCTGCGCAGCTGCCATCACATTCACGACTTCGAGTGCAAGATGTTCTGCTCTGAAAGCGAGGCTGCATGTTCGATTGTGCGCGCGGTGGCCGCAAGTCTCGCAGGGGCAGGATCTGTACAGGATTCCACATGTACATCAAACGAAGCCCTTGTGGAGCCTCCTACTACCACTAGGGTGACTCTCAGAGCCTCCAGCGCAAAGTAAAAACAAAAAAATGTCCGTTCAGGAACGCTAAGTGTGAATCAAAGGCGAAGTATTGTTAAACATTCCGCGTTTGTTAGCAGCAGTGTGCATCTGAAAAGCGTGGTTAAGTCCATAGAAAAGGTATACAGCCTTTGTCTAAAGTCAGAGCCCTAGGGGTTTGCTCCTAGCAGAACCATTCTAACAATAGAAGCCCCAACTTTCGGCCAGGTGTGAGGGCAACAGTTCCTCTCACTTGTCTTACAAGCCGTTTGCAGCATCACAAAAGGCAGGGAAGCCCTGGCCCATTCAGGATCATGCCTACTATGGTAGCTAATTGTGCTCCTACTGTCACTTCCCCTCCCCCCAATTTGGGGGCGAGAGGCACGTAAGAGCACAATTACTTATTGTAGTGCGTAGCATGATCCTAATTGGACCGGGTCGCCTCTGCCTTTTGCAGTGCTGCGAACATCTGAGAATCGCATAGCTTGAGCCAGTGCTATACTAGATGCCACACTCCTTTGGCGCTTATAGTGTATTTAATTCCTGTATGAAAGCCGGCTGCCTCCGAGTAAGGTATGTCGACTGTCACGTGTCTCTCAGGTGTTCAAAGCGGTCCCTCATGAGCCTCTCACGCGCGCATGCAGCGAGCAGCGACCGCGTGTGCCACGTGGGCAAGGAGACATACAAGAACGGCGAGACGTGGCACACCAAATGCAGCACCTGCTCGTGCCGTAATGGAGTGGCGGTGTGCAACGACAACGTCTGCAAGGGCGTCGACATGCACTGCTCGTGGCTGCAGAAACCCGAAGGGGAGTGCTGCCCCGTGTGCCGCGGTACGTGGGCTGACACTCTGTGGCTCAGTTAGGTTTAGCGCTAAGCCTTGCCTAATTTACATAAGCCGAATGTATGGGAAGTAAAAAAGCAGAACTATTCTTTAGCTAACGCTTATTTCGCTTTAGAATTTGGAATATCACTATTTAGCGATGCATATTGACAACACTGACTTTTGAGTCAGTCTACAGTGTAGAATACTAGGCAAGCATTTTGTGTGGTAAACCTTCAAACATTCGACACAGACTATATAATTTCACATTTCCCACCTGGTATTGTATTGTAGTTTTCATCATGACAGTGTACAATTGTTTTTCTTGCAGAATAAAAATGCTTCAAGAGAATACTTGCTGCTTTTTCTGAATGCTGCTGCCGCCAAACCTAAAGCATACGGTGCAACATTGGCAGGGGAAAAGTTAGAAACTTGAAACTGAAATGCTTATCATGGGCAGCAATTTACGCTTTAATTTAGCTTTGCCCCGCATGTAGGATGTTAGGCATATATATATGGATTCATCCCTGAGTAGGCCAAAATCAGGCGAATCATTTTCCGTAATAATTAAAGACCAAAACTTCAGACTGATGTAGAAACTTCGAAAACTGATTGCTGATCATGGGCAGCAATTTACATTTCTTCAATTTAGCTTTGCCCTGTACATTATGTACTAGGCATATATGATTAATCCCTGAGATAGATATAAATGAGGTCAGTCATTCCCCGTAAAAGTAAGAGACCAACATTTGAAACTGATGCATGAACTTGAGCGACTGAATTGCTAATCATGGGTAAATAATTCATGTTTCTTCAGTTTAGGTTCATAGGTGTAGTTGGCTTTTTTAGTTTTCAAAAATTGGCTGCAAAAATGGGTGATAAATGCTATGGCTACGAAATTATCTAGCAGTCTTCTAAAGAAATTCAGCTTGCATTAAAGCTTAAAATTAGAAAAAGAAGTTTCAATCACATATTTATATTTATTTTGTACACGTATGTACCTCTTTTCTCAAAATCTTCTGGTTGCAGAGCCCTGAAATTTCGCTAGGATGTCAATGGTGATGTTAGAAAACTATGACTGTGAACAATTTAAAATGCATTCATTATGTTTTTCCTCTTCAGTGCAATAAAATGGCCAACCAGAAAGGTTTTTCTCATCATGATAAAAATAGACTGGCTATTTACTCCATTCGTGCTATGTAAAAAATTGATTGACATTGTGGATGCCACATTTCGATTGCTAATGTCACCTTATAAATTTTAAGAAAAAAGCTACATAAACTTCAGAAATGCTGCTTTGAGAAAAATGCGGTTCAAGCCTTTGAAAATGCTCTGTCTTTCCACTCGAGGGGGTGATGAAAACGGATAAAAAGGCATTTTTGAAGTTGTTTATACCCAAGTGTATTATTTTCTAAAAGTCAAGGAATTGCTGTACCAGCAGGTAACAAAATTTTAGCTCCACATCACTCTAAAAAATGAACAAAAATGCATTTCTGAGATTGCAAATGCTAAAGGAATATATTTCATGAAATCAAAAGGAATGCTTCATGAGAAGGTTGTAAAATATCTACCAATGATCATTTTTTAAGAACAAACTCTCGTCTCATCATATATTATGCACCTATTGCAAGCATTTGCTTCTGGATTATTGCATGCCGCCACAGTGCATCACCAGCTGTGACATTCTATCGTTGAGCTTGTGCTCATGCTTTCAAGAATGGACCGCAGCAGTGCCGTAATACAACAGTGAGAAAACACATAAATACTTGTGGGCAGAGACTTTCAGTGTGCATTAAAGAAACAACAGATTGTACAATTATACTGGAGTGTTCCAGCATGAGCCAACTCAATTCTATCCGAGGCATAGCCCCAAATATTTAAAAATTTATTTGCTGTTCTGTTTTTACTCTGTTTACAATAGCAAATAATTAAAGCACTGTTCATTGTGTGTAAGTGTCAAGATGCGTTGTTGATCTGGATTCCTTAAATCTTTTAACTGAAGGTACACAACAATATTGCTCACACACAGGATGCCTGACTTCATCTGGGCTACATTTCACCAATGGCGAACGATGGAAGGAGGATGACTGTACCTGGTGTGAATGCATATCAGGCAAAGCCAAATGTGAGGCACAGATGTGTCAGACAAAGTGCGCCAATCCGGTCAAGAAACCTGGTGTCTGCTGTCCGGTTTGCGAAAGTGAGCAGCAAAGTTTTCTTTGGTGTGCTATATTGGTCATATTAAAATACAGTGACCAAAGAGTCAGCATGCTGTAGTGGTTAAAAATATGTTGTATGTACAGGAGCCAGCAGAAGTTTTTCAGTTTTTCAGTGTGCTTGGGAAATTTTTTTTTTTCTGTGCTACCTTAATTACAGCCCAGTCATCTATGATACCAGCAGATTGAGCATGTTCGTTATACTTGCAGCCATTTTTAAGGTGATAGCCTTACATAGCTATGCTGAAGAAATTTTGTTTGTTTCGTTTTGTGCATTCACATCGCGTAAACTTCCACTGCCAACTGTACAGACTCAGCTAATGCTAAAGGAGTACTAGAAACCAAGAACCAAAAACCATGCTAACTTACCTTTCAAACAATAATGTGCATATGTACAGGTTGAGCCAACACTAAAGTTGTGCTGGCAAGGCAGTGGATAAACTGCCTAAGCTTTTTCATCTGCATATGGCATTCCTGCCTAATACCTGCTTTACGCACTAGTCAGATAGTCGATGCGTGTTTTATTGCTTGCGTGCTTGATGCGCTTCCCAGTAGACTACGCATAGACAGTAATGCCACAACATCAAGCCGCGTCGTAATATCCAGCAGGCATGCATGCTTTTGAGACTCGCATTCTGCCGAGGCAAGGTGAGTAAGCCTTAGCCGATACTCATTTGCGCAGAATCACCCTCATCTTACGCCAACCAAACGAGTTTGTCACGGTCATGTCCGCGAGATGATCGCAGCGTGTGGCGAGATCAGTGTCGCCATTGCGCTTGCCTGAATGGCCATGAGGTCTGCTCTCTTGTGGCCTGTCCACGAACCTACTGCGAGCATCCAGTCATGGAGCCAGGAGCCTGCTGCCCTGTCTGCCAGAGTGAGTCACTGAATTCACGCTGTTCACCAGAGATGCTTGCTGGCTTATCAGCATGATGTAGACGTATTTGCTGTGAGTAGTCTGATTCGCATGGACTATGCAAGCTTCGCTGAAAACATAAATCATCCTCAAGCTCCTATACAGACCATTTAGTCGGAAACGAAAGTTTAATTTTCCTAGCCTTCCCTGTTCTTACTTTCCAGGCAGCACAAACTATATTGGCCCAATATTAGTACTGTGTTGACATTGTCTGGCTCAACATAAGAGCAATCAATTGTCAACACAATACCAATATTGGCCTGATGATTTGTGTCGTCTGGGTTCATGCGCATACATGACATCAAATCCACAGTACACGCCTCCGGTATACAGTCTGCCAGCTATTGCTTGTGCAGAAGCAACACAAGATGTCTGAAAAATGCACTTAGCAAAAGGTATAGTCTAGAGCACTGTTTCTCAATTGGCTCAAAATGAGGGTTCACAAAACCAACGGCTACAAAAAAAAGAGAGAAAGGTCGCACGCTATAGTTTTGGCCTGGTTAGACTCAGTTTTTCAGGGATTTAAAAGCATGGAGGTTCAATGCCGACTTCAATTTCTCAAAAGTGAAGGAAACACAAGAGGAGTGCTGAAACGGAGAGAGCGCGTGAGAGCTATGGGGTTTTTTTCGATGCCGGGCATGAGCTCTGGCTGCACTGCTGGACGGGCCTGCAATGCAACGCATCTCGGATGTCTGATGAGAGCAGAGCATGCAGCTCCCGCCATGGCAGCCAACCTCTGCCCTTAGGCGCCACTATTGTTAACTAGAATATAGGTGCCGCTGATGCCATGCCAGTCATATGGCACCGATTCGGCTTCAGTCTTCCATGGTTTTACGTTTTTTCACTTGATTTTGTCTTCTCTTCCTGTTTTGTAGCGCGCAGCGTCGTTAGCCGCCCTATCGTGGGAGCGTTTCTAAGGCCTAGGGTGCCTCGATGCCGTCGCCTCCACTTTAAGGGTGGGGACACCTTTATGTCTCCACCCTGAAAGCGGCGCTGGCCATCAAGGCACCCACTAAGGCCAAGTGCCGAATGCCAGGCCGCCTAGATGCAGCAGCGCGGAGTTCGAATTTTCAGTGACGGAACCGACTTGCATTTGAATTAACGGGCTTTTAATTGCAGTTTGTGTGTTTGTGTATGTATGTGCGTGACACCAGCTCGAAATACCTATGTTTCACGTTATTTGTACAGGTATTTTCAACATTTTATGTCCCAGTCAAAAAAATTCAATGGGTCCAATTGGGAATTTCCCAATTGAAATGAATTGGTCAAAAACCAATTGTGTTTTCGCCACCCAGTGGGCCTGACCATTTCATATGAATTGGTGCTCCCAATTGGGAATAATTGGTCACCCATGAAGACCAAATGGTTTCCCAATTGAACTCAAATGGCATACCGATTGAGCCCAAATGGTTTGAACTCGCATAGCTGAAGAAAAAAAAAAGAATGGAGATGCAATTTCAATGTTTTCTGTCTAGAAGTTATAGGGGAGCCAACTTTTAGACAAGTGCAATGAAATTAGAATTTTTTACAGAAATCATGAGAGACAAGCAAGCATTTCACACACGGAACTAACACAGATTCAATGTATATATCCACAGGTTGCAGACTTATATACTCCATTCTTTGAACAGTGCTGCTGGGACCAGTGACACATCTTTGTTATTCAGAGTTAACTTATTTAATTATGCCTGCAGTTACAATGAACACGATATAATCAATAAGATTAAGCGGCATATACTTTTTATAAGAACTTGAATTTTTCACTGTTGTCTCTTTATACAGGTATGTATATCTGTGCACATCTCAGTCAAGGATATCACTGACTTGACTTTCCCAATTGGGAATGTTTGCTTAGGACCTGTTAGAACCAATGGGAAGCCCAGTTGGAAGCCCAATTCGTTTCAAATGGGCGTCCCAATTGGGAGCGAGGGAATCCCAATTGGGATTGAAGTAACCCATTGGGCTTCCCATTAGCCCAATGGGTTTATTCAATCCCCCTGTTGGTTTCTTCAGTCCAAATTGGGACGCCCAATTGGTTTCTTCATTCCCAATTGGGAGTCATGAAACCAATGGGTGTCCCAATTGGGAGTGAAGAAACCAACTGGGCTTCCCAGTTGGGAGTGAAGAAACCAGTTGGGTTGGACAGTACCCATTGGACAAACCATTTGGGATTGGCAGAACCAATTCAATCTGACTGGTCTACCCAATTGGACCCATTGATTGATTTTTAATGGGGTGTGCTAGCAAGACCTAAAATTCCATTGACTAACATGTGCCCATGGCTGTCTCTCGTCAGATGATGCAGCCAGCCCATTCCATTGGCCACCAGCGGGCACTGGCGTCTGCCAGGGCCTCGATGGCCACATTCATCGAGAAGGAGACAGCTGGTGGCTTGACGACTGTGTGCGATGCGAGTGTGTTGATGGGGTGGCCCTTTGCGACACCATGTCGTGCCCACCGGCTCCATGTGCCAACCCAACGAGAAAGCAGGGGCAGTGTTGTGCCACCTGCACAGGTCAGTCGCTCTTGGCATTAGAGCAAATTGAGGGCCATACATACACAGCTTCGTTCTATCTCACTCGCTGGAGTTTTGATCTGTGTCTGAAGCAACGCTTACCATGGTGGTTTGCCACATTAGCGATCCAAGATGGCATCCACCCACCATAGGTCACATGGTGCCACCCATGAAGCGGTGGCCACCCCCATAGCCCTCCTGGGTGACACCTACTTTTCGGTTTCGTGTTTTGTCATTTGTAAAGATGCTTAGGACACTACTCCTACACGGATCACCACGTCACATTTGCCTATGACTGCGGAATAATTTATAATCGAATTTCTTTTTTCACCTGTTTTGGTTTCGGTTTTAACAGCCGAGCGATGGCTGTGACGTCACAGTCAAATCTAGGTCCTCGTGAAGGATGAAAATACAGCAATATAATCATTGCTGTGTCATCTGAATTCACTACAGTGATGAAGTCAGCCTGCCTAAAGAACAGGAATGATTACAAGTGAGTGAGCAATTATATCGCTGTTTTTTCATGCCGTGCATCAAGATATGATTGTGACGTCACAGCCATCTCTCAGATATTGAAATTGAAACTGGTGAGATAAAAAAATCCAATTATAAATTATTTAGCGGTGGTAAGCGAAAACTGCATGCGGATCGATATATAAGAATGGCTTGCGCATCATTAAGAAGAAGAAAAATGCCACCAAAATTTTCTGTCTATAGTCTTTTAACTGGTGCAGTCCAAGATGGCGGCCTACTTTGGGAACCACATGATCGTGGTCGCCATCTGGAGACCTGCACAGTAGCTGATGCACTCCTAGGCTATCGTTCCATTGTATATGCTCTAAATGAATGAGAATCAATGTTGGACCAAGTGGTGGTGGGGGGGGGGGGGGGGGCATTTGGTTCAACATTGTGGTCTAATCGCTTGTCACCCAAGGTTCGGACCAGTGTCAAACAGTTTGTTGGGTCAATGCACACAAATTTGCTAGTGGAGTCGAGTATTAAAATGTGTGAGGGAGTTGTATTAACGACAGCTGCTCATTGAAACTGTAACAGGGGTGTAAATTCTGGGAGACAAATTGTTAAATTGGTTTAGAGGCAAGGAAATGCATAGTAAATGAAGGGAGGGAGGTGGGAGTCAGAGAAGAGAGAAAGAGGTGCCATAGTGGAAGGCTCCGGAATAAATTTGACCACGTGGGGATCTTTAACATGCACTGACATAACACAGGCCACGGATGTCTTTGCGTCGCACCTCCATCGAAACATGGCTGTGTGGTCAGAATCGAACTTGGGCACTTCAGTTCAGTAGCCGAGCATCTTAGCTACTGAGCCACCACAGCAGGTATGGTGGGTGAACCAGTAGTAGCAGGAGGATGCACGCGGTACTAAACGAATCATCGTTACGTGCTCAAGATGTTGGTACCTGAATTTCGAACCTAGCAGTGAAATTCAAATGTGCCTACCACTCAGTAGGGAGCCGCTTTAGACAGCTAATACTCTTCAATCGATTCCCGATAGGTGGTGCGCTCAAATTTACATATTAATATAAATATGTCATTACGCTAAAATTGTCACCCTATAGAGACCAGACAGCTGAACGGATGGCACCGCCTCTCGGCGCATCACTCAATTGCTGGCATGCGCCAGCCACAGTCGGCGCATTGCCAGCGCATTGGAGTGTGGTGCTGTTTGTCATTGGTTTGTGTGGAAATTGGAAATCCTAAGTTTTAGATGATGTTGTGCGTGAATATATCCTCAAGAGAGCAGAACGTTTGGCTAGTTGTGTGAATATGTCTGGTGATACGAAGTCTGGCCAAACAAGGTTGGCGAAGCGTGGTGCGTTGTTGGCTGCACTGGCAGCTATGCAAACTCGTAGGACGCTTAAGTCGATTCATTTCTACGTTTTTCCACGCAAGCTTGAGTGGCGGGTGACCTAAGCATGGTTCTTTGAAAGACAGAGGCACGAATCTACGTATTTGGTTACTGTGTGCATGGAAAGTGCCTATTTTTTAAAATTCCGGTTGCAACCGAATGCTTTGTGCCTTCTGTTCCCCAGGAGTGACGGCACGAGAGTCTCAGAGCTGAAGCCGCACTCCTTCATCTGTAGTCACTTTATTGACAATTAGAAATCGAATGAACCCAACAGCGTAAGTTACAATGCTAGCAATCCCCCACCTTTGTGCAAGAAAACCCCAACACAGAAAAGGCAGCCACCATCATCGTTCGAGCTGCGTTACGATCTTAAGTGAAGGGCAGAGACAATGTTTGTGCAGCTACTTTTGCTGACATAGTTATAATTTACTTTTTTCTCTTAACAGAAAGAGCAGATAGGAGACATGAACAATTCCTATTACCATGATCTTGTCCTTTTTCCTCTCTTCATTTGTCAACCAATGAAAATGTGCTGAGAGCTCTGCATTGATACTTTTCGAATTTGTTAACATTTGTTTGTGGAATGTCCGTCTCGCCTAATAAAATCACTCATTTCGCAGCTTATTCAATACCGCATGGTCACAAAATCTGCTATCGGCGTGATTTAAAAGCCGAACAAGAAAAAAATATAATTTCGTTTTGGAAACGAGCATGAACGTAGCATTTTTCTTTTTAATTTCGAAGACACACAGATTGCCGTTTGGAGTGTTAATAGTTTCCTTACATATTTATTCTCGAGCAGCAAATATTTTTTTTTTGTTTCACATTTGCAATGCACCTGACACGGGTTTACATATTTTCTCAGCAGTGCCCATTTCCTGGCCCGCCTAAATACAGTGTTTCTCATTGGCGTTTTAGTGAACGCGAGATTTCCTGATTGTGGCATAAGTAAGACAAGACCGTTTTACCTCTCAGAAATTGCTTTTATGGCCAATGCTGTAAACAGATTTAGCGGCAGTCCGGCAAGCTGCAGTGGCAAGGTTGTAAAAGGAATGGCTTTCAGTTATCCGGATTCCTTTACGTGCAAATAGGAAACTATGCCTATTTGGTCGTATCCCCTCACACTTATCAGCTCATCTGGTATCACGGTCAGGTATCGGCCCCACAAGTTCGTGGTACGCTGAGAAGGTAGCATACCTCGGCGAACGAGCCATCAGAGGGATTCCTTTAACAATAGAACGCCCTCTTAGTTGTCGGTGGCTTATTTTATAACACATCGCACTGTGTTTCTTTTTTATTGCATTTAACAGTTTAACAGTATTGGACTATTGCCTTCAAATGCTCAAGGCAGCTGCGGTCAATCGCATTGAACTTCCTGCGCTGAGAGAATGCCTAAATAAGCGAAAGCCAAATACTATTAAGATCTCTCTATCATAGCAGGTGTCCGAAAAAATAGGGCCGCTGATAGCAGGAAAATTAATTTTTTTTTCTTTCCACAACCTCCGCAGCATGTCGACAGAAACATATTTATAGTGTAATAGTATTTTCCAAGTCAGTTATCTGTAGCAGCTCCGACGTGTTCAACAAGAGCATTGTCGTATATGTAAAAATGATGCTGAGGTAATATTATTCATTTGGCTTATATTATGATTAAGTCCGATAGTCTCAAGGCCGAGTTCAGTGAGCTATTGTAGCGTAATTGTGCAGGAAGTCCTGGAAGTATGTGTGGCAGCTTTTCCAACCATAAATAGATTCCTACTTTTGCCTTGCTTGTTTATTTTTCTCCTTTTCCAGCTCTCGTTGCAAGGAAACTTGAATGTCATTTGCTATTATTTTATTCTGAATCGTTTGAGCCTAGCTATACCTAAAAAAGACAGGTGTAGCATCTTTTTCATTTTACATGAACGCTGACCATTACAACTGCCACTATTACGGCGCCACGGCTACACGGCTCGGCGGTATTTGACCTTCAGGTTGGTTTCGACTAGAACAAATAAAAGATGAACGCACAGTGCAGGCGCAATTCCTGTCTCCGAAATCATCTTTACAAGCACCTAACGAAGGCGTTCCTATTGCATGGTGAAATCGCGCGCGTGGCATTTTCGAGTATACAACAGAAATACCATGCGCCGGGCAGTTTAAAAAAAAAAAAAACGAAAAAAAAAACGCACACCCCGCCGAGGACGGCCCTTTCCTTTTTCAAGATTTTCCGGTCAAAAAATACTCTTTGCGATTACTCAAAGCAGCTCAATGCTCTCAAAGCCACACCGCAAAACGACGGGGAGGGACATGCTCAAAAACGCCTCGCAGAACGGAAACGACTGCTTCGCTCAGTTGCTTCGGCACTCCGCTGGTGAGCATTTCGCCGCGGACGGCGCTGTTCTGCCGAGGCGACGGTGGTGCCATACAACGGGCGCCCGGTCCCTATAGAGGGTGGTAGAGAGATTGGAGTGGTGTCTAACGACTAGCTGGGTTCATAAGTGCTAAATTGCTAGTCTAAATCTACTTTGATGGGGGATTTTCACCATTCACCTTTTGGGGGTCCAAAATCAAAAATGGTCAGAATTCGCATTTGCAGAGGGGGGTGGGGGGAGGGGGGGGAGGGGGGCGTATCTTGGGAGCCACTGATCATAGACACATGTGCATCAACATAACGGCTTACACCCTTGCATTTCAGTGGGGGGCTGCAATTTTTTTTGTGCACATTACCTTTGCTGCTTCCTTAATGAGTAATCTCTTAATTTGTACCTTTATTACCTTGCATTGCTCACTAGCATACACTTCTAAGCTACCACAGTATGTGCTACCACAGTGAAACCACGCCCGCTGTAGCTGTAAAGTGCCCCTTTAACCATGGCATTTGAATGGCTTGCTTAGGAGTGGCCTGTCTAAGTCGTAATCGAAGGGTCCTAGTAGGTGCGATTCCCATCTCAAAGTAGCTACCTGAGTTAGCAGCTCCTGCCATGTTGTGTAGTCTGGCGACACTCTGCCGACCATTCTGTGGCCATGCCATGTCACCTGCCAGTTGCCATCGGCCACAGCTGCAGGCAGCACAAACCATTTGCCCGATATTGGCACTGTGTTGGCAATGTCCAGCCTACATAGGACCAGTGGATTTCCAACATAGTCCAATATTGGGCTGATGGTTTGTGATCACAACACAAATGCCAACAAAGTCAGATGTTTTTTTTCTAGAGAACCGTGCTCTTAAAGTTACTGTGTTAATAATGGTAGCATCCCTGATTGCAGAAGAGGAGCAGCTAGGTAGCAACCAGTCCAACCAGCTTCCCTGTGCGGGTGGATACAAGGACGGCCAGTCGTGGCGCCCAGAGCCCTGCCTGAGCTGCCTGTGTCGTGCGGGCAAGGAACGCTGCTTTCGGGAGGCGTGCCCACCACTCACGTGCTTGGAGCCACTGTTTCTCAAGAACCACTGCTGCCCGATTTGCCCAAGTCAGTGCAATTCATATTTTGTGTGCTGTCGGCAGCAGGTGACGCCAGATGCCAAACGATAGGTTAGTTGAAATTAAAGAAGGCTAGAAAATAATCAGATTGTTCGTTGTATGAGCTGTGCTCACAAACTTAAATAGGAGTTGAGGAGTGCGGTCTTATTATTAGACCAGAAGAAATGCTACTTACAACGAGCTGTCATTTGTAGGCTTTACTCCATATTAGGTATTGCAAATAAAGGGAATGCCAGTACTTCAATGCCACAATTGTGCACCACTGTACTGCATGCCAAAGTTTATAATATGATACATATAAGCATAAATAAATAAAATTATTGCATTCGGCTTACTTTTGGAGTGTTTTAACATTTAGTTACACCACTTGCTGAGATATTGCTGTAAAATTGTATTGTTCCTAGACAGCAACAGAAACACAATAACACTGCATGTGTTGATGAAGTAAAAACTGTACTTAAAACAGCAGTTTGCAACTCAATACACTACTGAAATAACTGTCTTGTCTGATGTGTTAAGCAACGCCGAACCAAACAACTGAGTCTAAAAATGGTGAGCTCAGTAAATGTGATCCTTCCATGATAAATGACTGAATAAGAAAGCGACTTGCTGCATTCAGCATGACTGAAAAAATGCCAAACTTTGTTCTGACGTCGACATCTACACATCATTTGGTGCTCATAGGTTTCTTCCGCTTATGTGAAGCCTATTTCCTTAATGAATACATGAAAAGTGCACCTGTCACAGTGACACTTAAATTTTTCCTCTCAGCTAAGTGCTAATTTTGCAGCACTGTGTAAGCTGTGAAGAACCTCGCTGCTTTGATTTGGAGCTTTCGATAACTCTGCACACCAGTGAGAACAGTTCTGCACTCCTTATAAAGTTTTCGGACACCTACAGCGCGTTGCACAATTACCGGCGCGCTATAGAATGCTTCTTTCAGCTAAAGCGCGGAATCCTCGCAACTCAGATTTCGCACAGAAATGGCATTTTGTCATTAGTATTTTTTAATACAAATTTGTTTGGGGTACTTGCATGATTCTATCAGAAGAAGTTGGATGTTCCCATCGTATAAGGTGGTGGCGATGCAAAAGAAGCCACTGCCCCAGCGCTAACACCAGAGGAACCATCTTGTGCTGTTTCCAGTAGCTCTCTCACAGCACAATGAGAGGCAACGGAAGGTTGTTACACAAGATGGTGCCACCAGTGTTAGCATTGGGAAAGTGGTTCCTTTTGGTTCGCTGCGCCGCATACAATAAGAAAATCTGGCTTTTTCTGATTAAATCAGGCAAGTACCCCAAACAAATTTGGTATTAAAAATACTTATGACAAAATGTCATTTCTGCACGAAATTTGAGTTGCGAGGATTCCACCGTTTGACTGGGAGAAGCATTCTACAGCGCGCCGGTAATTGTGCAATGCACTGTAGGTAAAACTTATGGTATTACTATTGCATCATAGCTCTGAACATTTCTTAAAGCAGGAATGCTGGTGCATGTAAATTTTCCCGTGCACTGCATGTATGATTTACTGGGCAGATACTTTTGGATGCCCGCTACACATGTGGCAGGTGTCCACTGTTTGCTTATCAGTATCTCAGGGACATCCATAATGTGCAATATCGACTTGACAGTGGCTGTTCAACTGATATGTGTGGCTGGTTTGGGTTGATATGCTGTCCAGCCATTTAATGCATCTTGGAATCGTTGGACAGCTAGCTTGACAACTGTGAAGGGCACCATTCAAAGGACTTAATGGCCTTTCCATTTTCCTTGCCAGCAGCAGCTACATCCTCCAAGGCATCTCCAGTTTGCAGAACAGATGGGAAGGTGTATGCTGATGGAGCATCCTGGTCTCCTGACAACTGCAAGCGTTGCCACTGCACTATGGGGCAAGTGCAGTGCTCCGAGATGGGCTGTCCTGCAAACATGTGTCGTTCGGCCAATCACACCTCTGGGAGCTGCTGCATCCCTTGCTCCACAGGTAAGGCATTTCTTTGGTAATGCCCTGTACGCATTGCATGATTATACAGGTGTGCTGCAGGATGCTTCTCCCAGCTAAACTGTAGAATCCTCACAGCTCAAATTTCGCACAGATATAGCACTTTGTCATCAGTATTTTTTAATACAAAATTTGTTTGGGTTACTTGCCTGAGTCAATCAGAAGAAGCCAGATGTTCTTATCATATTTGGCTGTGGCGAAGCGAGAGAAGCCACTGCCTCTTATTCCTTTATATATTTATTCCTGCAGTGAAAGTGAATTGTTCTGGTATCTGGTTCAGTTAAAATTTGCATGTCCTCTCACGTAAAGTAATTTTGCATTGCAGTGCATTTTCCATTATGTCCTGTGAAGTGACAGTGCTCTGTGGTTTATTTATTTATTTATTGAAAGTACCTACAGTGCCCATGAGGCATTATTGTAGGGGGGATACAACTACATACAATAACACATGCAAAGAAGATACCGGGAAACTTGTTAGCAAGGTAACACAACACACTAATAGAACACTAAATGAATTCACAAGTAGTGTAAGTGATAACATAACATACACTAACACAGCACTAGTAAACGCACGAGGTATGGAAGAAATATATCACATCATTTCAACAGCACTTGGGAAGTCGGGTGCACAGACTACATCATTCGGAAGTTTACTCCAGTCCAGAATTGTGTTAGGGAAAAACGAATACTTAAATACATTAATGCGGCATTGATAACTCTTAATCTTTTTCGTGTTGTCTAGTCTCTCCGAAATGTAATATGGCTGCTTTAGATAAGTGTTTTTATTAGTACCGGTACAATCATTGTAAATGTATACAAGAACTTCAGCCTGCAGATTTTTCTTCGGGTTGCTAAAGTCTTCCACCCAATACGGTCGCAAAGTTCAGAGCTCTTGATACGGAAATTATAATTGCCAGCTACAAACCTTGCAGCGCGTTCCTGTACCCTCTCTAACTTGTCAATGAGGGCACCCGTGAAAGAGTCCCATGCTACACAAGCATATTCTAATACAGGCCTGACATTTGTTAAATATAGTGTTCCTTTTAGTACCTGGGGAGAGCTTTTAAAATTCCCCTGTAAAAAATACAAAAGATGAGAAGCTTTGGCCATTATCATGTCGACGTGGGCTATCCAGTCTAGGGATGCTGTGCGTGTAACACCAAGATATTTAACCTTATCTATAGTTTGAATAGCATCGTGGTTTAAAAGATACGATCCAAGAATTTTCGTTTCTTAGTTTGTAAATTGCACAAGGAAACACTTTGATACATTCAATGCCATGC
>JAJIZL010052482.1:0-20506 GCA_023969395.1 Amblyomma maculatum | reverse complement strand
ACATTGTTGATTTGTGTCGCCGCGTTGACCCGACCATGACCGAGGCCATTAAAATACGTCATGTCCTCACAGGAGTTAATGACGGCGCTTTCAACATGCTCGTCGCCAAAAGCCCCACTACGGTCAAGGAAATATACGACCTCTGTCAAAGCTACGACAAACTCCGCAAGGAGCGTGTTTTGATTCGCCAGACTCAAGCATCACTTGCTGAACTTGCCGCGGAGAGGGAGCCATCTAGCCTCTCTGAAGACATCTTTTGTACGTTGTAAGGCTTTTGTACGTCAGGAGGTCGCGCGACAACTGTCTCTGCAGCCATATATTAAGGAGTCGACACCAACTGGTCTTGTTCCGGAGCTTCGCCGTGCAATCCAGCAGCATGTGTCTGAAGTCGTCCCTAATCCTGTCCCTCAATGAGCTCCGGTCGCACCCTCAATGCCGTTCCCCACGCCCACAATGTCATCGTCCGGCGTTGCGCCACTGAGCTACCCTCCAGCATTCGCGCCGGCTTCTCCTCAAGTATTCGTCGCACGTATGCCGAAGTCACTTCAAGTTCACCTCATGAGCCAGCATATGCCTATGCTTCGCCCCCCATGCGGTCGGCACCAACAGCTTTCGCTCCCCCCTTGCTTCAGACACGATCTCCATGGCGCACTTCAGACAACAGGCCCATTTGCTACCACTGCGGCATCCCTGGACACACTACACGCTACTGCCGGCGCCGAATAAATATGGCCTTTGCTGCACGGCCTGCGCCATCTTATTTGGCCCCTCAGTTCCCCGTTCCATCGGGTCCTCCAACAGCATCCCCCGATCCTCCGGACTTCCTGCCTCGTCGTTCGCCATCACCACGTCGCCGCTCCATTTCGCCAATGCGCCGACGACCCGCTACTCAGCCGGAAAACTCACCGCCGCAGTTCGCGAGGCACGAACTGCGTATTCGACAGAATTTCAAAGTCCTCGTCTTAATCCCGCGAATGTTACTGCTGTCATCGGTGAAGGTGTTTATACTCTTGCGCTCGTCGACACCGGTGCCGCTGTATCAGTTATCAGCCCAAAACTCTGCCGCTCCCTCCGAAAAGTGACTACGCCCCTCGAGGGACTATCGCTACGTACCGCATCCGCTCACAGTATACAGCCGACAGCTGTCTGCACTGCTCGCGTCGTCATTGCTGCAGCCTTGTACATCATCGAATTCGTCGTCCTCCCCACATGTTCTTATGACGTCATTCTCGGCTGAGATTTCCTGTCCAAGCATCATGCTATCATTGACTGCGCCAGTCCTCAAGTAGAGCTCATTGAATCGAGTGATGCACCGTCTGATGCCCTGCTCCACGAGCCGCGTCCTCGTTTTGCGGCCAAACTCCTCGTAGCTCATGACACAACCATCCCACCCGTTAGCGCTGTTCTGGTTCCCCTCACTGTCTCTTTTACCACCGCCGCGACAGTCCTCTTTGTGCCCTCTAACGTTGTCTGCCGCCGCCGCCACTTACCGCTGCCGTTTGCCGTCCTTGACATGAACAACGGCGCTAGCACACTTCTGGTAGCCAATCCTCTTGCGTCTCCCGCTATGTTGATCGAAGGGAGGTGCCTCGGCCGCATCGAGCCCGTGGACCTTCTGTTCGCCTTTGATGATTTGTCATTCCCTGTTTGCCAAGTTGACGCCTTGACTCCAACTCGTGTGGCTTCAGATCCACTACAGCGGGATTTTTTTTACCATTCTGTGGACAGCGCTCTAGAGCCGCGCCACCGAGAACAACTTCTTGACCTTCTACACCAATTCCGCTCCTCCTTCGACATCCCGCAATCTTCCTTGGGCCGCACGACGACCGTTACTCACCTCATTGACACTGGCGCTCACCCACCTCTCCATCAGCGGCCGTATCGGGTGTCCCCGACTGAGCGCCGTGTTATTGCCCAACAAGTCGATGACATGCTGCAACGCGGAGTAATTAGAGAATCCTGTAGTCCATGGCCGTCTCCTGTGGTCCTAGTTAAGAAGAAGGATGGATCCATACGATTTTGTGTTGATTATCGCCGCCTAAACAAAATTACTCGTCGTGATGTGTATCCCCTGCCAAGAATCGACGATGCTCTAGACTGCTTGCAAGGCGCAGAATTCTTTTCCTCACTCGATTTGCGCTCTGGATATTGGCAGGTGCCCATGGCAGAGGAGCATCGCGCTAAGACCGCCTTTATTACTCCAGATGGACTATACGAATTTAATGTTATGCCGTTCGGACTCTGTAACACCCCAGCCACATTTGAAAGAATGATGAACACTGTACTGCGCGGCCTGAAATGGAACATCTGTTTATGCTACCTCGATGTTATCGTCGTCTTTTCAACAGACTTCCCAACCCACCTGACTCGACTTCGCTAGGTCTTCACCTGCCTAACCCGCGCCGGTCTTCAACTGAACCTCAAAAAGTGCCGCTTCGGTGCCCGCAGCTCACAATACTCGGACATGTTGTGCGCAAAGATGGAATTCTGCCTGATCCTGAGAAGCTCCGCGCCGTTGCTGACTTTCCGAAACCGACCACTTTCAAACAACTGCGAAGCTTCGTGGGCCTCTGCTCGTACTTTCGTCGTTTTGTTCGCAATTTCGCCACCATCATAGCCCCCCTTACACAGCTCTTGAAAGGCGCCCCTAACCTCCCCTCTTGGTCGCCAGCCTGCGATGATGCATTCGCGACGCTGCGCAATGTTCTGACGTCACCGCCAATCCTTCGCCATTACGACCCTACTGCACGTACAGAACTTCACACCGATGCCAGTGGTGTCGGCCTCGGCGCCGTCCTCGCCCAGCGCAAGCCTGGCTTCTCCGAATACGTTGTCGCCTACGCAAGCCGTGCTCTTACCAAAGCCGAGACCAACTACTCCGTTACCGAAAAGGAGTGCTTAGCAATCGTGTGGGCTATAACAAAGTTCCGCGCTTACTTATATGGCCACTCTTTCGATGTAGTTACAGATCACCACGCGCTCTGCTCGTTCGCGTCTCTCAAGGATCCGTCTGGCCGTCTCGGGCGCTGGGCTCTCAGGCTTCAGGAATACGACATCCGTGTAGTGTACCGCTCTGGCCGCAAGCACTCTGACGCCGATGCTCTTTCTCGGTCACCGGTGCGTTCGCCTAACTCATCATCCCCTCCTGAAGCCTCTTTGTCAGCACTCACCATTGAGGATATGCCTTTCGAGCAACGACAAGATCCTTGGGTTTCTAACCTGCTAGATGTCCTTGGCACTCCTTCCACGGCTATGCATCCTCGGGCACTCCGCCGACAGGCCTCCCATTTTACCATTCGGGACGGCCTGCTCTACCGAAAGAACTACAACTCAGATGGCAGAAAATGGCTTCTTGTCATTTCGCGCCACCTCCGCTCCGAGGTTTATGCCCACCATCACACTGACCCGCAAAGCGCTCATGCCGGCCTCCTGAAAACCTATGATCGAATTCGTCAGAGGTATAACTGGCGGGGAATGTACAATTTCGTACGTCGTTACATTGGCTCTTGTACCGCCTGCCAACAACGCAAGATTTCTCGCAACCCCGCTGGCGCTCTTCAGCCTTTACCGTGTCCAGCTCGCCCGTTTGATCGTGTGGGAATCGACCTCTATGGTCCGCTACCATGCAGTGCCGCTGGTAATCGATGGGTCATCTCCGCCGTCGACCACTTGACCCGTTATGCGGAGACTGCTGCACTTCCCGCGGCGACAGCCCGAGAGGTAGCCCATTTTCTCCTGCACCACTTCATTCTTCGACATGGCGCCCCTCGCGAACTACTGAGCGATAGAGGTCGTGATTTTCTTTCCGAAGTAGTCCAAGAGCTTCTGTCGTCTTGCAAATCGATACATCGGGCTACAGCCGCGTACCACCCGCAAACCAACGGCCTCACGGAGCGTTTCAACCGTACGCTTTGGGACATGCTCGCAATGTATGTTACATCTGAATCTGAGAGCTCCAACTGGGACCAGGTACTGCCATTCATAACATTCGCGTACAACACTGCCACCCAGGCAACAACTGGTTTTTCGCCCTTCTTTCTCTTATACGGCCGTGAACCATCTTGTACTCTGGACACAATTTTGCCATACCATCCAGATGCCTCTGAGTACCGTGCTTTGTCCGATATTGTACAGAAGGCTGAGGACTGCCGTCAGCTAGCTCACACGTTTACCTCCAACACTCAAGGCTATCGCAAAGATCAGCATGATAGCGATACCCCTGCTCCGACGTTCCTGGCCGACAGCTTCGTTTGGCTATGCGTTCCTGCCGCCAGCAAACTAGAAACGAAGTACCACGCACCTTATCGCGTCTTGGAACGCACATCCCCTGTTAATTACATCATCGAGCCAGTCACCCCTTCTTCCGACCACCGCCGCCGCGGCCGTGAGGTTGTCCATGTTAGCCGCCTCAAGCCGTATTACAACCCTCTGGTTGTCCCTTCCCCGTGAGTCGCCAGGATGGCGACTTCTTCACGCGCGGGAAATGTAAAGGAGACGAAGAAGAAACAACCCTGCGGCATCACCATCACCACCATCGCTGGTCTCCGGCGCCCATCTCTCTCGCGCTGAAGCTGTTCCCTGCGGCTGGTATTCCGATCCCGCTGTGCCCGAATTACTGCCAGCGCTAGACGTTCAAGCCATCTATTAAATCCACATTTCACATGCTGTAAATGACGGGGGAAGCCTTAAAGCGGTAAAGAAGAAATTGGGCACAGGCAAAAACCACATGCATGCGATAAGGGACAAGGCGGGCAACGTCATCACGAATATGGATAAGATAGTCAAAGTAGCCGAGGAGTTCTATACAAATCTCTACAGTAGCCAAAGTAGTCAGGACCTTTGATGAGATTGGCGGTAGGGAAAAACATTCAGACGTTCCACCAGTGACGAAGGACGAGGTCAAGAAAGCATTAGAAACTATGAAAAGGGGGAAATCAGCTGGAGAGGATCAGATAACTACGGATTTGCTGAAGGACGGGGGGGATATCGTGTTAGAAAAACTGGCCACCTTGTATACACAGTGCCTGGTGTCATCGACAGTACCGGAACCATGGAAGAATGCAAACATTATCCTCATTCATAAGAAACGGGACTCTAAGGACCTTAAAAATTACAGACCAATCAGCTTACTGCCTGGTACGTATAAGGTATTTACTAAGGTAATCGCTAATAGAATCAGGACAACCTTAGACTTCAATCAAGCAAAGGATCAAGCAGGTTTTCGGAAACGGTACTCTACTATCGATCATATCCGTGCCATCAATCAGGTGATAGAAAAATGCTCGGAATATAACCAGCCCTTATACATAGCATTCATTGATTACGAAAAAGCATTTGACTCAGTTGAAATCTCGGCGGTGATGCAGGCATTGCGAAATCGGGGGGTAGACGAGCCGTACGTGAAAGTGCTGGAAGATATGTACAGTGGCTGCATAGCAACCATAGTTCTGCATAAAGAAAGTAACAAAATTCCCATAAAGAAAGGTGTTAGGCAAGGAGACACAATCTCCCCAGTACTATTCACAGCTTGCTTAGAGGAAGTATTCAAATGGGAGCAGTTAGGGATAAGGGTAGATGGAGAATACCTCAGTAATCTGCGATTTGCTGATAACATTGCCTTGCTAAGCAACTCGGGAGATGAACTACAAATAATGATTGATGACCTAGACAGGAAAAGTAGAAAAGTAGGCTTGAAAATCAATATGCAGAAGACTAAGGTAATGTTCAACAGCCTCGGGAAGGAACAGCAGTTTACATTAGGTAGCGAAGTACTGGAAGTAGTAGGTGAATATGTCTACTTAGGACAGGTAGTAACCGCAGATCCGGACCATGAAACGGAAATAACAAGAAGAATAACATTGGGATGGAGCGCATTTGGCAAGCACTCGCAGATTATGTCTAGCAGCATACCGGTATCGCTAAAGAGGAAAGTATATAACAGTTGCATCTTAGCTGTGCTCGCCTATGGCGCTGAAACGTGGAGGCTAACCAAGAGAGTTTTACTTAAGTTGAGGACTACCCAGAGGGCTTTGGAACGAAAAATGGTAGGGGTAACATTAAGAGATAGGAAGCGTGCAGAGTGGGTCAGAGAAATAACTCAAGTTACCGACATTCTAGTGGAAATTAAGAACAAGAAATGGACATGGGCAGGACATGTAGTGCGAAGAGAGGATAACCGATGGTCGCTTAGGGTAACAAACTGGATTCCAAGGGAAGGAAAGCGTAGCAGGGGGCGGCAGAAAGTTAGGTGGGCGGATGAGGTTAAGAAGTTCGCAGGGGTCAAGTGGATGCAGCTAGCACAGAACCGGGTTAAGTGGAGAAATATGGGAGAGGCCTTCGCCCTGCAGTGGGTATAGTCAGGCTGATGATGATAATGATGTTGTTGATGATGACACTGATGGCGTATGCCATGGGGTGACTGTAATCTGCCGAGCCTACGTAGGCCGCTTTAGTGTCAGTAGCGTGGGCTTTGTGTAACGCCTTGGCTCGAGCTACTTGTCGTGCCTTGTTACGTTGTGAATTCCGAGCGACAAAGCATGCTTCGTGAATGTACATTTGGGAGGACCCTGCGTGCACTTTACGCATCTACGTATTAATCTTTGAATTTTCATTTCTCCGCAGTTTTCAATTCCAGATCAGGTGCAGAGTCCTAACTCTGC
The DNA here is from genome assembly GCA_023969395.1 of Amblyomma maculatum. Taxonomy (NCBI): domain Eukaryota; kingdom Metazoa; phylum Arthropoda; class Arachnida; order Ixodida; family Ixodidae; genus Amblyomma; species Amblyomma maculatum. Next base: position 13,847 of record JAJIZL010052482.1, on the reverse strand, counting down.
TGAATAATAAAGCTGGTCCTAGCGCCAATAAATACGTTTTGAATTCTCGCCCTTTGTTCGTAATCCATGTGATGAGATTTGGCATCTGCCAAGCGTGGCTGTCCAATCATATTAGAGTCTCTCCGTTGTGGACGTGAGACTGGAGAACTAGGCCGAAAATACGTATCTGCTTTTCATTTTAAATTTGGGCTCCAGATACGTGAATGCGAATTTCCAACTGTGCCTTACACCTAAAATGCTTGGTACTGTAGCAAATAGCATCAATTCTGTGGCGAACAAGCCAATCCACGCTCAGCCGTGTATGAGCGGAGATGCGTTTAGATGCTGCGCGTCACTGCTATGCTTCAATGCCCCCTCAATTAGTATTGGATATTAGGATTGTGCGCCCCGAAACGAGCAGCACGTTCCTGGCTAAGGTAGGAGTCAACCTCGACTGGTGCGCACATACGAGGGCAGGAAGTGAGGGTATCAGCAAGTGGCTAACCATCCCCTTTTTGAAGCGAAAGCTTCACTACCCGTGTCAGATCGCAGCTTCGCGTGGCTCCACATAGCCTAGTTCTGCGCATGCGCGTGACCTCACATCCAAGGCTAGCTGCGCATGCCTCCTTGCCAAGCTCTACCAGCGTTTCCTAGCAACGCTTAAAAGGTGCGCGACTCCTTCTCATTAAATAAAGCAATTAGTCTCCACCGGGAACCCAACCTCCATCCCTTGGACCCTCATCCGAGCACTTTACCATTGTGGCACAGCCCAGATCGTGAAACGTTCTTGATAATTCCGCTTGTCTACCATGAGCCAATGGCTTGGCGACACATTTAAATGTATCAAATTCTGAAATAGTTAATTTACTTATTTTAGGGTGACGTCGAGGTGTATCAAATAGTAAATAGTTTATTAAATCAGCCAATAAGGCTGTCGCCACGCAACTGGCCGCCCCCTTGAATGTTTTCCCCAGCACGTACAAAGAATTCAGTTCCTGGGGAAACATTTTTCGTGCTGTTTAGAAAGAATAAAGTACTGGCGCCAGCAATTATAGTTGTAATGGAATATCACTTAACTGTCTCAAAGAGCACGATGTTTGACAGGTCATAGGGATAAACAACTCACTGCAAAAGTATTTATCAGGTGGACGTATTTGTAAATGATACGAAACATTTGCTGCAACGATTGTAATGGAACGCGAGGTTGCAAATTAGGAGCAATCATTGGTGAGAGGTTTCGTGCTATTATTAAAGATTCAGTACCTTGCATCACAGACTGTCAGGTAAAAAGAAAATAGAGATGCTTGTTTTATTTCGAATAACGTTTAGTTTCTTCTTGATACATAGTTTTCTCTATCTCTAGATTGAGCTTTAGGTTATAAAAAAGTTGATGCATGGTTTTCGGGAAGTGCTTTATACTGCTTTCATGGAGACAATGATGAAAGAGGAAGGATGACATACTTTGCTTCTTTTCTTTCAGCAGAAATATTAGTCAAACACTGCATTTTTATGCATGTTATCTTAACACTTTCGTACACGGAGAAAACAAATGACCTATCTTTAAATACCGTAGTTTGTTCTTCTTTAGCATGGCATCCACAGTAAACGGCTCAACCACTCCACTTCGGCTCATCCCGCGAAAGTAATAATTACGTTTCAACGTATTGAATTATTTTGATTTGATCGTTTTGTGGGTTTTAACATCGTAACTTTACTGAGGCTAAGGGTAAGTCGTAATCGACGACTCCGTAGGATTTTTAATGAGCACTCTCATCACAAAGCCCACGAGAGCTTTGCTTGCATCAATAAAACAGTGGCCGCCACTAAGCTAGAATGTGACTCGGGTTCTCTGGCTCAGTATAGTAGAGCCTTAGTAGCGGCCTATTTACTGTGCCACATCAGCTGGAAATTGGATTAACTTTTGTAGGTGCTATAGTGATATATGGATAAGGGTAGAGTTCACAGAGTAGAGAGTTCAAGTGACGCATTGAATTGCATGCTCCGTTAAACGACTCCAACAAATGCCTTGTCATTCATATTGGTTTGCAGCACGTGTCACACGTTGCGCTCTAATAATTTGCTATCGCTGTCACAGTTGACACTCTCGCCGCCGACAGTTCCAAGCGGCTTAAAATCGTCGAAGGAGGCCAAGGTGTTCGCCATCATGCTGCTAGTGGGCGTTGTGGTGGCGTTTACAGTATTCCTGCTGCCCAGCCCGGTCCCGAAGACGGCTCTGCTCTGCAGTACACAATCCTGCGCTCAGCACAGGTGAGGCGGGGTTCCGTTCTTTCACTCTTACTTAGTCAGGTTAGCGTAGCAAATATCGTTGGCTTAGGTTAAAAGCACAGGTCACGCACATACGGCGTTAAAATGGGGGTACCTAATACATTATCGTGTAGTGCATTGGAGCTAGGTTTGGGTATTATTAAATATAACTGGTAACATATTATTTTGCAGAATTACCAAACTGTTGACAGTCATCATAGCAATGAGACTATGCACAACGCCGGCAACTAGTCATGGTAATTCGATAATCGAAGTCTTCTAACACGACGTCGAATCGGCCGGAGTACAGTAAAACACAGTACAAGGTCCTGATTTTTAAATTTCAAATAGAAAAAAGATAGACAAGCGAGTAGAAAGTAGGAGATTGCGGCATAGACTTTTATTTAAGGAGAGATTTACGAAATATTTTAACAATCATGAACTCCATGTTCCGCAAACAGGATGGTTGGAAATAGACAATGAAGTCATGGTTTACGCAGCCTGGAATAGTACTGTATACATATGGGCCCGCAACAGGAGAATATATTTTACGTACGATTGTGAGGTATCAAATTCGGCTTGAATTGAACAGTGAACGCAGGAAATCGAAAAAAAAGCAATTACTAATCTATATCACGGCCGGTCTCGAGGGAGAGCGCGTTTCTCTCTTCTCTTACGGCCTCTCCAATGGGGTCTGTTTCCACCGCCCGCCGCGCCTTAGTGGGGTCGCCACCGCCCCACTGCTGCTCCTCCGCTACAGCCGTTCACGCGCAAGGGAAACGCGCGCTCGCTCTTCGCTCCGCCCGAATCGGTTGCAATCGGCAGGTCCTGATACTTCACCCTTATGTCTTATAGGAAGAAGCCGTAATCAGCGTCTGATTTATCGTGTATGAGCAATAAAATAGCCAATAATGCGCGCGAGAGCGCGCGCGCCTTCGTCAGTGCTGTCGCGCACGGTCGAATGAAGTTTGTTTCGGGTGCACTTACATCAACACTGTTTGCCCCGAAATTTTTCACAAAACTATATGTACCATTTTATGCAGTGTGCCTTTGAAAGCTGTAAGCAGGTATAGTGGGTATAGCGCGACCTGACGCTAGTGCATGACAAACTGTTCTATGGATATTCTGTCAACCGCTGCCGTTTTCATTTAGAGCAAAAGAGGCACTGACGAAAATTCATAGCACGTCTCAGATTCAGAGTAAGGAACAAAAATTTACGCATACAGTTAAAATTTCAGTTGTCTAGTGAAGTGGGCTGTTCTAGCTTCGTTTAAAACAAACCAGTAAGTTGGAAGACAGCAGATGTATACGTAGTCTCGCGACTGACCCACACGTAGGCAGTCGTAGTCAATTTAATCCAGTGATAAAAACACAACATTTAATAAAAGAAATGGGCATAAACAGGTATGCATAATTGAAAAAAGCAGCAACCAATACAAAAAAAAATGTCCTTCAAGGTTAACACATTGCACTCATTCATGAAAACGGTACATGCGGCTAGAAAATTAGTCTCAAAATCTTTCTGGACGGTTTGTGCACATAAGGAACTGGCCTTTCGTTCCTGTGTGCCACTTTCTTAGCATAATTGACAAGTAGGATTCTGAGAAATTTTTCACATATTGTCACGGTGTTGGCGACAGGGGGTAGATTAACAGAGCCGGTACAGGTAGAATCACACGGTCCAAGGTTTAGATACGTCCTGCGAGTCCGGAGCCGATTCACTTCAACGTCGTCTTTCACTCTGAGCGCCCCCTGGCATTCCTTCCTCCTTAAGCGTAACGCACACAGTTACACGTGCACACAAGCGTACAAAAGCAACCTCCCCCCCTCAAAAAAAAGTTTGTAGATGTAGTTTGTCAGTCACCGTGCAAAGTACGGCTTCAGTCGCAAGACATGAACTGTCTCTGGACGAGGTAGCCGACGGCCTGTGTGCTCTGATCCATCCGGGAGCACCTCGTAATTGACGTTACTGATGCGTCGCACGATTTTATACGGTCCGAAGTAGCGGCAAATTAGCTTGTCTGAAAGGCCGCGGCGTCGAACAGGAGTCCACACCCAGACCTAGTCCCCGGTGTTGTAGGAAGCTTGTCTGTGGCGGAGGTTGTACCGGCGTGAATCCCTGTCCTGTTTCTGGGTGATGTGGACGCGTGCTAGTTGGCGTGCTTGCTCAGTATCTTGGGCAAACTGCTCGGCGTCAGAACAAAGTTCGGTATCTGTTTGGTAAGGGAGCATTGCGTCCAGCATCGTCCGAACCTCCCTGCCGTAAACGAGGCGAAACGGCGTGAAACGTGTGGTCTCTTGGACTGCCGTATTGTATGCGAACGTCACATATGGTACGATCGCATCCCAAGTCTTGTGCTGGGCGTCGACGTACATCGCCAGCATATCCGCGATGGTCTTATTAAGCCTTTCCGTCAGCCCATTGGTCTGCGGATGGTAAGCAGTAGCTTTTCGATGCGCCGTACCACTGAGATGAAAGACTTCGGCCATCATTTTTGAAGTAAAGGCAGTCCCTCTATCAGTAATAATACAGGTAAGAGCACCGTGCCGTAGTATGATCTGGTGTACAAAGAAATGGGCAACTTCAGACGCTGTACCACTAGGTAACGCTTTGGTCTCGGCATAGCGAGTCAGATAGTCTGTGGCGATGATTATCCAACGGTTGCCACCAGAGGACCGAGGGAAAGGACCGAGAAGGTCCATGGCGACTTGATCAAATGGTGCTCGTGGTGGTATTATGGGCATGAGGAGGCCCGCAGGCTTTGATTGCGGAACCTTCCGACGCTGACATTGCCGACAGCTCTTGACATAGCGCTTAACAACAGTGGCAAGGTTGGGCCAGTAGAATGTCTGTCGTATCCTAGCAAGTGTGCGAGAATAGCCCAAGTGGCCAGATGTTGGTTCATCGTGGCACGCGGAAAGGATTTCCTCTCTCAGAGCTGTGGGTACCACGAGGAGGTAGGTTCTTGACTCGGATCTAGCGTTCTGCTTATAAAGCACACCACCTCTCAGGCAGAAAGTTGAGAGGCTCCGAGAAAAGCACTTAGGTATGGTGGCTGGCTGACCTTCTAAATAATCAATCAGTGCTCGTAAATCTGGATCTGCACGCTGCTGATGTGACATATCTGAAGCATCAACAGCTCCGAGGAAACTGTCAGCGTCATCCGTGTCTGGTGGAGCGAGCTCGACAGGCGCGCGGGAGAGCGTGTCAGCATCTTCATGCTTAAGTCCGGACTTATAAACAATAGTGAGATCGAACTCCTGTAGGCGAAGGCTCCATCGCGCCAGGCGGCCGCATGGGTCACGCAGGTTGGCCAGCCAACACAAAGAATGGTGGTCAGTGACAACTTTAAATGGGCGACCATAAAGATAGGGGCGAAATTTCGCAGCAGCCCAAATAATGGCGAGGCATTCCTTTTCAGTAGTTGAATAGTTCGTCTCGGCGCGGGATAAAGTACAGCTGGCATAGGCGATGACTCGTTCAACACCCTCTTGACGTTGCACGAGAACCGCCCCAAGGCCAATGTTACTGGCGTCGGTGTGTATTTCTGTCTCCCCCTGCTCATCGAAATGGGCCAGAACAGGCGGCGATTGGAGACGGAGACGCAGCTCGGCAAAAGCAGCTTCTTGTTCGTGCGTCCAAACAAAAGGGGTGTCTCCCCGGGTGAGCTGAGTCAGCGGTTCAGCGAGATCAGCGAAGTTATCGATAAAACGCCGGTAGTAACTGCACAAGCCGAGAAATCGGCGAACAGCTTTCTTGTCACGTGGAATCGGAAATTCCGCAACAGCAGCAATCTTGTCAGGGTCGGGCTTCACGCCGGCGGCGCTGACGACATGGCCGAGAAATTTAAGCTCTCGGTAGCCAAAGTGGCATTTCTGTGGCTTAAGTGTCAAGTTAGCGGATCGAAGGGCTTCGAGTACTGACCGCAGGCGCTGAAGATGTTGTGCAAATGATTCTGCGAAGACCACCACGTCATCTAGGTAGACTAGACAACACTGCCATTTAAGGCCGGCGATGACAGTGTCCATCATCCGCTGAAATGTGGCCGGCGCGGAACACAGGCCGAAAGGTAGAACTTTAAATTCGTAAAGGCCGTCGGGTGTGACGAAGGCCGTCTTCTCACGATCTCGCTCATCGACCTCAATCTTCCAGTAGCCACTTTTTAGATCGATGGACGAAAAAGACTGCACGCCGAAGGCGGTCGAGAGAGTCGTCAATCCGCGGCAAGGGGTAGACATCCTTCTTGGTTACGGCGTTCAGTTTGCGGTAATCGACGCAAAAACGTAACGTGCCGTCTTTCTTTTTAACTAGAACGACCGGGGAGGACCACGTGCTATTGGAAGGCTGGATAACCTCATCTTCAAGCATTTCCTTAACTTGTGACCTAATAACTTCGCGCTCGGTCGAAGAGACGCGGTAGGGGTGCTGGCGGATTGGGCGCACATTATCGAACGTCACGATCTGGTGCTTGGCGATGGGAGTTTGATTCACTTTTGACGACGATGCAAAACACTCTTTGAATTCGAGTAACAATGAAAACAGCTGGTCGCGCTGGCTGACCGATAGCTCTGAGCTGACATCGAGATTGTCGAGGGATGTGGGCGGTGGCACGGTTTCTGCGGACAAGCACTCGGAGACATCAGATATGCGTTCGGCGAAAGCTACGGAAGTGTCACGAAAAAGGTGCCGATACTCGTGCGAAAAATTTGTAACAAGTACCTTGGAATGACCACGGTGAAGATGTATCAAACTGCGGGCCACGCAGACTCCTTGTGTCAACAGTAACGATACGTTAGTTTCGGCTATTGCGTCACCATCGTTAAGGGCATTGCATTTGACATTAACGAAGGTGCTGGTTCGGGGTGGCAGAGTGACACTGTCCTCATAAACTCGAAGCACATTGAGTGGTCGCTTTGCACCGCTGAGGGCCACTGCTTTTTCAGTAGAAAACGAGACCTTAGAATTCCGGAGGTCAATAATTGCGCCATATTCACGAAGGAAATCTACGCCCAGAATCAGGTCACGCGAACAGCTTTTCAGAACAAGGCAGCTTACCACAAATGTTGATTCTTGAATTTGAACTCTGGCCGTGCACATGCCCAGAGGAGTAATCAGATGACCACCCGCGGTGCGAACGTTTGTGCCAGCCCACGGAGTCAAAACCTTCTTGAGAACTGCGGCAAACTGGCTGCTCAAAATAGAATAATCAGCGCCAGTATCCAACAGAGCCCGAACATGGCGACCATCCAGTACTACGGGTATGTCCAACGAAATCTGCTCGCGAATGTCAGGCTTCTGAGTCTTTGAGTGCTCTGCGTTGGTGTACGCGGTCTGCTTCACCTGCAATACGTCGTCGTTGCAGGTGCGTTGTTGCAGCGTCCGTTCCACCGGCAGTTCGTCGTCGTTGCGGGTGCCTTGTTGCGTCATGTGTCCCACCGGCAATTCGTCGTCGTTACGGGTGCGCGGTTGCGTCGTTTGTTCCACCGGCAATTCGTCGTCGTTGCGGGTGCGTGGTTGCGTCGTTTGTTCCACCGGCAATTCGTCGTCGTTGCGGGTGCGTCGTTTCGTCGTCGATTCCACCGGCAATTCGTCGTGGTTGCAGGTGCGTCGTGGTGGCGTCGAGGTGGCGGTATGGTCGGTAACCGCGGACTTTTTCAATGTCGATGCGTAGTCTTTCCGTGTCCGCATCAATGGGGGGTCTCCCGCGCCGCGATTTCCAGCGAGCCTACCCCCGAAGGTCGCTGGTTTCAGTTTTCCCTCTGGGGACTGGGCGAGCGGCCCTGCGGTGCCCATGAGGAACTCGTAGCAGATGGCGACGGGCGAGACCTGGGTGACGGTGATCTAGATGGTCGCAGACGAGACGGAACGATCCGGCGCTGATCATTGACAAAATCTTCAACGGCTCGAGGCCGTTCGCCGTAGCGAGGCCGCGGAGAATCAGCGGAAAACCCTTCGAGACCTAGTCGACGGTAGGGACAGCGCCAATAGACATGACCCGGTTCGCCGCAGTGAAAGCATAGCGGCCGTCGGTCGGGGGTACGCCACTCGTCTGCTTTCCGTGTAGGCGGTCGAGAATCTGTGACGTACTGGATCACGGGGGCTGCTGTTTTCGGCCCAGCTACGTTCGGAGGAATCAGGGACGGCGACGAGGGCGGAGAGTATTAGGTCACAAGTTAAGGAAATGCTCGAAGGAAATACCCCGCACCTCCACCAGATTTGTCACGGTGTTGGCGACAGGGGGTAGATTAACAGAGCCGGTACAGATAGAATCACACGGTCCAAGGTTTAGATACGTCCTGCGAGTCCGGAGCCGATTCACTTCAACGTCGTCTTTCACTCTGAGCGCCCCCTGGCAATATTAAAGAAGCGGACCTTGTAGCATGGCTATTGTCAATGCCTTCCGGGCAACTCAGCAAAGGTGAGTTCTCAAGTGCTGGCTGGATTAAGATTTGAAGGACTTCAAGGACATTTGTGTGTTGTAGGTGCACGACGGCTTTAAAAAAAAAACACAATCTTGTCCAAGGGGGCTACAAACTCTGGTTTTGGATAATGCAGTCCACTAGAATCTTGTCCTCGCAGAATAGTGTACATGGGGCTGCTTCTTTCGCTGGTTTCAAGAAGGATAGCACAAGCGTCACACCCGAAGTCACTGATTAACTTCACAATGTATCCAGCGACGTAAGCTAAACCAGAATACGTGACAGTGGGTAATGGGATGATAGGAGATACCATCACCTCTTTCAGTTCCTTGGTTACTGATTGCGGCAGAGCTGAAATGATTTCGTCGGTGTCGACACTAGGTGCCTAGGAGCGCAATACAGCGCGACATACAACTCCTATAGTCACCTCTGAATAAATAGCACAGGGAAAAGCTTTTATACCCATTATGGAGGAGTCTCCCTTGAGTAACAGTGGCGAATGTTTAATAAGCAAAGCATTCTACCAAAATAATGGGGCAGCGATTGCTCTCTATAAGGCAGGCATTACTTCACAGATAGTTACAAGGAACTATTAGTTCAAAAGCATACTAGAAAAAGAAAGAAAATATTGCTAGGAATTAGTGCTTGCAATAGATTTTCTGTTTTTTCATGAAATAATCATGATATCATGCAAACATTTTATTAAACCAACATTTATTTGCAAAATTGAAATAATATGTTTATAATACAACATAAAACATTTGCTGGTCTATAAATTATAGCAAAATTGATAACAAAACTTAAAAGCGTTTACTCTGACCTTATACTAATACTTTATGTTATGTAAGCATTGTGCAACTTATATTACATTTTTATAAAATTATTTTCATCTTCGGTGTTATCTCGATGGTTTCTCATCTAGCGCTGAAAGACGGTTTTGTCATTGTTGCTGTTATATTTGCCTTGAAGAAGCCTCGATGTGATCACCGCTCATTCATATTTTTTTATTCATCTTCTTGTACAGGCTTGGGAAAAAATTCAGATTAAAATGAACAAAAGTAGATACCATGCCGCAATACATGTCATATGCTTGTCGAACGTTCGCTGAGCGACAGTGTTTTTTAATATAAAGACTCCATTCACGTGTGTAGCACGCTGACAGGATGCCGCTGCAGCATCTACCTTCTGTAATCTTTCATTTAGGGGCTGCACTCACCACGAAACCCGCGGGCGACAGCGCGTAACCAGGCAAAAGCCACCCGCCGCCACTGAAGCAGATGCGGAGCGAACAGTGAGCAGGTCGCGCCCCTTGCGGCGGCGTAGAGCGTACCTTAAGGAGAAAAGTTCCCATTGTTGACGCGGCGATTGAGAAGGCCGTATGAAAGAGCGCGCGCTCTCTCCCTCGAGACCGGCTGTGTCTATATGCTATTGGTGAGGGGGAACTTTGCCAAGCACTGAAAAGGTGAAAACGTTGGCTTCGATCAAGGATACACCCTTCTCCAATTTTAGTTGTTCTTTTTTCTTGCTGGGGGCCGCGGAAGAAATGTAAATGTTTTTGAAAATACCCACAGGTTCCACAGCGAGCGCAGGCAAGATGAATAAATGAGAATGAGAAATTTTCAGACATGATTACTCGGTACTATTTGTCGAGCGTCTACAAGATGTATTTTAAATGGCGCGGAAAAGAAACGAGTCCTTCCCGTTACTTAGATGCAGTGTTGTTTGGTTGTTTACTATGCTCTAGTCTAGGGGAAGATATACAAATCGCTGCTGAAGGGGATGCCGCTGGTACTGATGCTATTTACCTCTGGCAACGTGCCTCTCCTCTTTAGCTTGAAGCATAGAGTTTCTTACTCTTACCTAGAGGGAAAGCTGTGCTGCCGTCTATGGGAGTTTACATGGAGTTTTCAGACGGCCAGTTCAGCCACCATGGGCGCTCAAAGCATCATGGGCCGGAGAGCTACCGAGTGCAGAACTACAACTTTTGGCCAAAACTAATGCAAAGATAAACGTTGTTCTACCGTAAATAATGTCCCAAGATTGAATATTGTGACTATAAATTACAAAAAGAGAGAGAAACAGAATGCCAGCGTGAGATTTATCCAATATAAGCGATGTCTCTTTCTCCTATTGGCTTAGTTTTGAGTAGCACAAATACCAATATTTCGCACTTAATAGGCAAAATTTGAAATATAAAAACGTTATGAAAATATTCATGGCTATGCAATTACTTAAGGAAGTTTTTAGTGGCATTTCGGGAAATAGAAACCATTTATTGGCGACGTCTGGTTTTGCGCCTTCGCTACTATGCTTTTCATGGTCTATATACGCGCCTTCAGATGATGATGATGACGATGACGAAAAAGAAACATTGCAGTAACGCCACTCCACGTACCCGAGAAAAACCGACTGTCCCGCAACAAGTAGCACACCGGCCCATGATTCTTAGCGCGCCCATGGTGGCTGAAGTGCAGCGCCCTCAGCTTTCCCTCTAGGTAGTGTAAGGAACTCTATGGCTTGAAGACCTCAATAAACAAAAAAGTTGTGAATTTCTCGATGGTCGGATATTGTGACTTGACCTTTCACGTCACCGCCTTGAGTTTCTGTCGGACTCTTCGTTCGCCTTTTGGGACTGGGCCGTGGGAACCCTTCATTCTGGGGTAATCCTTGTTTCTGGGGGTGTGGACAATGCGGTGTGTTAGGCTCGATGTCACTGCTTTCTGACGGAGTCCGTCTCAGGTGTGCGCAAGGTTTCTTCTGCTGCCATCCACTAAACATCATTGGTTATGAACCAATGAGCTCGATCACAATGTCTATTTTCCATGCATGCTGCTTTATGATCGGGTGGACTTATTTTCCCTCCTTTTTTCAGAGGCGGGAGATCTTTGGCACATTTGAACATCAGACAGTGGTGTTTTGCCCGCAGCTTTCTCTGAACGTTTGCTATTCTTGGCTACAGCAAGACAAGAGTTGAAAGTATTGTTAGTGTTATTGAAGCTTCGCTAGGCTGGCTCCTATTCCTAAACGACCACATTGAGGTAATACAAGAAGACTAGGTCTTGGTCACTGCCACTTTCAAGAGATTTTTGAACAATACCTTCGCTCTTTTTGCCACATAATCCTCCATGATATTATTTTTTTTTTCGCATTTTGGGCTTGACTTCTTGTGTTTAAAAATGCCATTTACGAGCAAAGGTAGGAAATTCAACTTTTAAAAACTGCATTTCAGGTTCAATAAAAGTTATACTTATTAGAGCGCACCTTAAGGCACTTGACAGAACTTGCAGATGCTGTAGACATCAGCTGATTATATTGCAAAATGCACTGATCTAATAATCTATTATCAGAAAAGGATTCCTTTGAAACTCTATTAAGTCGGAACTGGCTATTCGCCATGACTCTCTAGGGTTTGACGATGCAGTGCTTTTAGCAATGCTTCTGGTTCTTTGTTGACCTGTACCTGGTGTATTTTCCATGCATATAGTATATTTTCGCACTTCAAATCTCATTTCTGGCTAGATAATGCATTCGCGTGTACTTCCTAGGTAAGATTCAGTATCAAGATGAGAGGAGAGCAGTCTCTTGAATTTGTCACATTTGCTCAGAGAATGACGCCGTGTTGAATTCTGTACAGTATTTTGTCTCTTAAAGAGATACCATCAATGGTCTGGCCGGCGTCGGCGTTATCGGCCTTTTCAGCGAAAAATTACGGGCATCCTTTTGGCAGGTGGCTGGTGACATGGCGCTGTATCCACTAATCCTAGGTTTATGTGACATTACGAAACTGCATGACATTGCCGAGTAGGCAGGCGCTGCCAACTCGGGAATTTATTTTAAATGGATGGGTGAGATCAGAATCTAGCCTTCCATGAGCATTGGATCCCACTTTAGATATGCTGCCCATAGTACACGTACGTATACTTTTTAGTGGCTTGGTTAAAGCGCTGCTTTATCATACGTATCAGGTTATCTTTGGAGAGTGCTTCATTCCTCTGAGTAGCCTTTCTGACCGCCTAAAGTGTTTCTTGTCTTACATATTCACATGCAACGAGATTCACGTCTGTATACTCGTGGCTGCAGTCGGTGTCTAGAAGGAGAGCTGTAGACATCGTGTATTGAGCGACAAGCTCTTTGCCTAGGTGGTATCGAGCTTTATGTTGTATGGATTCACCTGTAGCAGCATGCTATATAATCTCCTTGGCACTTCGTTGTGCGACGTTGAGACTGTAAATTGCGGGGGACTTTGTTCAGTAACCACTTTTCCATGACTACCAAACACATATTGGTGGAAAGTTTTGAGAGATAAAATTAATGACCAACGTCTCCTTTTCAGTCTGAGCATGCGTGGTTGCAGAACGGGTAAGCACTCGCTAATAAAAGATACAGACAATTCCGCTTGTAGCAAAGCTGCTCCAAGTCCTTTTTCAATTTCATCACACTGTACGTTTTTTAAAAGCATAGCTCTGGTCGTGCTTCGACCACATGTTCCATAGTCGCAAATTCTTGGTCTTTTGTTGACGTCCACTAGGCATCACTGGTTGGTAGTTTTCTTATTTTGTTTTCAAGCCAACGAATACGCCACATTGTAATCTGGAGATGGAATAAACCATGGTGCACCTGAACGGTTCCACTCATATCGATTGGTAGGGACATGCCACAAATTACTGGTCTTTTCAGGGTCTGCCATTGGGCCTATGCTTGTCAGCGTATGACCCAAGACACTCACTGCGGTTTTCAACTCCCGCGCTTGCCATTTGATGCGAATACATTCGTCACATCAAATAGCTTCTTCTGATTCTGGTCGTGCTCACCTTGTTCGTTCTTTCTGCTCTGTCGTTTGCCGTATATGATAATATCATATGCAACACAGTGATGTCTTTCTGACCCTTAAATTTCCCTGCACCTGTCTCTATATCGACATGCTACTCACAGCCAAACTAAAAGGCAAAGAAAAATATTTGTGCCGTTAAAAAGGTGCCTGCAGTATGATTCGAACATTCGACTTTAGGTCTACGATAGAATGCGACATCAGATTGAATATGAGAAAGCCTCTGCGTTTGTAGAATTGGCACTGAGGGCCGTTGTCTGCTCATCTTTTCTTTTAGATTATATTTCTCTGGCCTTATTCTGAATGCGCCTAATTTCTTTCCTACTGCCATGTGGCTCCCCTACCCTGTTGCTTG
>JAJIZL010052481.1:0-13298 GCA_023969395.1 Amblyomma maculatum | reverse complement strand
TCCTCACAACTTTTCTTTATGATGCGCTTTATTAGCTGCTATGTCTGCTTGTGCTTGTGGGCTTAGTAACGTTTCCTTTGGACGAATCCAGACCTTCTGTGAGGAGGGAGGGTCCGGGAGAGGAAAGTGATGCTAACACGCCTATAGCCTTCTTGACTTTTTTTTTTTTTTTTTGGCTGCATCTCAGGGGCCCGAACAGAAAAACACGCACAAGGAAGACAACACGACATAACCCGCCTCTTGTCGTGTTGTCTTCCTTGTGCATGTTTTTCTGTTAGGTTGTAGTTGCGCCTTTAATATAAACAAACTAGCTTACATCAAGAACGTCCTTTTTTAGCCCCGCCGGGGTGGTGCTGTGGTTAGGGCACTCGCCAGCTGTGCCCAAGGTTGAGGGATCGAATCCCGGCCGCGGCGGCAGCTTTTCGATGGAGTCGAAACGAAAGGCGTCCCTGTGCAGTTCGATGTCAGGGTATGTTAAAGAACCCTAGGTGGTCTAAATTTCCGGCGCCCTCCATTATGGCGTCTCTCATAGCCTAAATTTAAGCGCTTTGAGACGTTAAAACCCATGAACCAAACCAATCATATGCTTTTGTACCGGTTTCCGGCTTGAAGTCTCCACCGTTTCAGCTCGCAGTGCTGAGGTATAGCAGTACTGCATGTCTATATTTCAGTAGTCTACCCTCGTGGTGCTGTCATGATACATTTCCTCCACCTTAGTGCGAATGCAATTTATCGCAATAGCTTCCTGTTTATATTCCTTTTTCAACTTCTTTCCTATAGAAGGTATGGCTGGCCGGGAAACCAGCAGGCTTGTTTTTTGAACTCAAGAGGCGGAGGAGTGATAGGCCCAACGCCGACCTGTGCGAAACGCGCGCGCATAGCACATTTTCAACAGTCTCTTCACATCCCACATAGGACCTCAGGTTCAGGCATACCTTAGCCCGTGTTTGTTCGTGCAGTAGATGATACCTGTAATTTTCTATTACGACATACTGCACCGGCGATTTCCTTTCCTTGCACACGACACAAATTCCCCCTCGGAAGGTCTCGCCAAGAACGTTCCAACTCTCGTTCCGCTGCATACTTGGTTACGCAGATGGGTTTGAAGCGCTTAAGCCACCACTCGGTGTGCGAGCAAAAGGGAGACGTATTCCTGACTCATAGTTTTTTTCCTGCTTGTGAGTTCTCGCGGCGACATGTTTAGCGTGGGTTGCACCCGTTCGCCGCAACAGTCGTTGCGGTTTTGTTTTCCCCGCTTCGTTTTGTCCCTTATGTTTAATTAAAATGCCACGCCGGCCGCGTCCCCGAGAAGCGCACGTGCTAGTCTGAGCGAAACCTGTTTGCGGGCATCACTGATGGCGCTGCCGGTGAACCGGGAAACGTGTCGGCGCATGCGTTGCATTCGAGAATGCAACCGACGCGCAGACGTAGCCTTCCATGCGTACAGTGTTCGCCGCACACAACTAGCACAAAAACACAAACACTTTTCCGGGGTACTTTCCGTTTCTAACCATGTGAAACTGTTCTCCCACTGAGTGAGCTGTACTAAATGGACGCAAGCAATACATTATTTTTTTTTTAAACATGGTTGGTGGTTGATAGATGAAGCTTGCATGCATTCTACGAAAATTGTCATCGCAAGGTTGCTCAAAGTTCCCAAGGTTGGACACTGCGAGCGCATAAGGTAGGGGGGGGGGGCGTCTGGTAAACCGGTAGACGTCTGCTACATCCCTCTATTAAAGCTGTTGCGTCAAACCGATAAAGGCAGAGCTTAACCGACTCCAAATATTTCACGGTGCTGTTCTCTCTGAGTTGTTCACATTGCGCCAGGTTTCGTTGCTCAACTTGCGCTGTTGTCTTACGCATTTCAACTTGCGTTCTTCTCAACGGCCGCAGTTCAACCTGGGTACAAAAAAGGAGAGGGTTAGTAGTTTTCGTTCGCAATTGCTGGGAATTAGTTCTGACGGCAAAGTTACCGTTAACGGCGCTCTACTAGTTCTACTAACAAAATTGCTGACACGCGTCTATAGGCGATGAGAACGGTTCAAATCAATTTCTGCCGTTATTCAGCACTAGAGGCTCCGCAAACAGTTTTGCAGGTGTCATGTCGTAATGGCTGCGCTTTCATCATTGCAGTGCTAGTGACGCGATGGGAACGGCAGTGTGGCAAGCAAAGGCTTCCAAAAATGCTTTATTTTGCGACCTCGTGCCCGCGTAGTGTAATGTTAACTCGGTGACGCCGACAGCGACCCGCTCGCATTGTAATCGTCGAAAAGCTTTCGGCTGGACTCAATTCAACCGTGGCAAAGAACGTTCGCAACGAACAGCAAAAATAACTATTAAAGAAAGAATCGAACACCGTATATTGTTGCTCAAGGTTCAAAATTTTGCAAAGGAATCTGGTCGCCTCCGGCGTATGAAACGAAATAAAGTGTTTGCCCGCGGCTGTAAACAGGGGACACCGAATAATTGCAAAGGCTAGTGGCGCTACTGTCTGCGTCAAATGAACCGCAAATGAAATGCGACAGGGAAAACATAAAAGTAATGACTGCTGGAAACGAATTGAGCAGTTTGAAGAGAAAACGGCGTAGTATTCCACAGCAGAAAATTTCAGCGTTAAGCGAACGCTACCCGACTCCAAATGATTTCTTGAGTGGGTCTGAGCCATAAGCAGCACATGTTAAAAGTACCGTTCAGGCTATCGAGAAGGTACCTTCGATTTTTATGTAATTTTGGTACATGGGAGAGTGAATGAGAGATCGGGAAGTGGGACCAAGTGCTGCTTGGATGTGCCAATTCGATATCTCTATTTTGGCACACAACACAATATCTTACCAATATACTTTGTTGGGCGAATTGGCAAACATCCATTATTAATTTAAACAGCGCCAACAAGAAGACAGAGGACAAGATAAAAGGAAGCCGCAGTACAAGCACTTGTACTGTGGCTTCCTTTCATCTTGTCCTGTGCCTTCTTGTTCGCGCTGTTTAAATTATTAACACAATATCTGACAGCTTATAAACGACTGTTCTAGTAAGCTTGAAGTGTAGAAAACGTGAATGACTATGAATAACCTATAATTGCTTATTCGTGCTCTCCCGCCGCGATGACCTAGCGGTTAGGATGATCAACTGGGGATCCCGAGCTCCTGGGTTTGAACCGGCAGTGACGGCCGGGTTTCGATGGTGAAGAAATGTCAAGGCGGCTGTGTACTGTACGATGTCAGCCCTCTGCTAAGGCGTCCCCATAGTCCACGTCGCTAAGGAACGTTGAACCTCATATATTATGCCAAAAGATATCATGCCATACCGTGCCATTGAATAGCATACAACTCATTACACCTGATTTGTTTAGTTTTGCTTTTTTGCTTAGCCCACCAATTATTTCATTTAGAGACAAGAAGAGCCTCAGCCGTTGATTCCAATCACACGTCACCATTTTCCTATTTAGTTATTTTGCTTAGTGAGTTTAAATTTCTGCACCACCTCTTGTTCAGCCTTGGCGCGTGTAAACCTCACCGATGCTGAAGAAAATAATAGAAAAATAGCGAATCTACTCTATGAATATCCTAAGAGGGAAGTATATGCTCAGACAGACCGCATCGTCATTGCGTACGCATGTGATTCAAGTTCTAAATATAAGTCAGCTACGACACTTGCTGAAATCTAAACGAGCAAGGCAGGTCTCAAAGTACAAAAGTGGAGAGACCATGCGCTTTGAGAAAACTACCCGCCAGCTTTTTCTGACAGTGAAATAGTTATTTCTGACAAGTGCATTAGGTACCATGCAAAATATACTTGCCTTCTTGCCCAAGCAGTTTTCTCTGGCACATCTTTTTATACATTAAAAAAGCAATCGCAGCAGCTAGCGTGGTCTCTCCACTTTTGCTCACGACTGTACCTAGGTACTCAGTTGCAGGGTAACAACCATAGCGACACCAAAGCCTATCCAGGAACACCCGGCGCGATCTGTGAATTTCCCTTACCTAAGAACGTTAACCCAGAGAAAGGCGTGGTTGTTGATGAATTAGCCCTAGGAAACGCATAGAAAGGCGACAGCTTAAACACTCTTAGCACTGCAGACAACAGGCTTTTTAAAAATCACTTTGCTAGCGCCGTTATCACTGCAGACAAATGTAAGAATAGTAGACATACTAGACACACTAGTCATGACAAGTTTATTTACATAATGAGGCACAAGCATCATAAAAAATCTGAAATCGTAGCTATAGCGGACACTTTCATACTCGCAAGAGCTAGAAGACGCTCATTATACCGCCATATTTAGGAATCTCCAAAAAGCCGCGATAGGCCTCATAGCAACGGACATGGTAATAATCCCTGTGGGATTGCCCTGAAGAGTGGCTGATAGTGCGAAATTATTTTGATCCAAATTGCTAATGATATGACTGAGCCTAAGAATCGAGTTGGTTGACCTTTGGGAGTGCTTTACCAGGCAACGGTCTCTTCTAGTTAAAATACCCGTGCGCAATTTGAGAAGAAACGTCATCTTCTGAAACCCCCGCAGTATCTGAACTGCATATTCCTTATTCAACACAAAGCGCTGAAAGGAAGGAAAAGTATAAAGGAATGCTCAACGTCATCCAGAGCTCGGGTGCCATAAATTACATAGACCCCGCTTCGGTAACCCTCAACATGTCATTTTTGTCATGAGTTGCCCTTGTCATGCGCTAATGGGAGGGCAGAAAATGCAGAGGTAATAGGGAAAATAAGGAACACGAAATAGCTGTCTCAGCGCGTATGCCTCGCTCCTATGACTTCTTCAGGAGACCAGATCATTATGCTCAACGACGAAAAGCAATAACTATAACCACACCAGGACTTTGGCTTACCTGGCTGCGATTTCGTTCTTCTCTTTTTGTCCTTATTGAGTGTCCTCCTTGCATGCGGGAGTTGCGGTGTTCGCTCTTCAGCGCTCCCAGCTGCCCAGTGGTTTCCAATGGGCACAAGGTTTCTTCCGTCCTGATGTTCGGCGTTTTCTGGATTGAAATGCTTGAAAAGTTGTCTTTGAGCCTACTTTGAAGATAAGAAATCTTGTGTATTCGCGCTCTTGCGTCCTTCAGCGATCGAAAACCACATTGCTCTCATTATATCTTTATTTTTAACATGTTTGCCGGCTTTTATCGCAGATGTATTGTATACTTCATTTATACAGCAGTAGATTCAACCATGTATTCTAAGTATAGGTTGCATCTCAAAGATCGTCGCCATCATCATCAGTCTGATTACACCCACTGCAGGGCGAACGCCTCACCCATTATCCTTCCGACTAATTAGCCCGGTCATGTGGCACCTGCATCCACTTGATCCCCTCAGGTTTTCTATTTTCCTCCGCCCACCTCACTTGCTGCCGGCCCCCGCTACGCTTTTCAACCCTTAGAATCCAGTCTGTTGCCCTTAGCGGCCATTGGTTGGCTTGCGTTTGCATTACATATCATATCCATGCCCGTTGCGGCGTACACAGGTGCGGCGTAGGTGACGCTCATTTATGGTTTGCGTTTAAAATGTGTCACGAAGCCGTCTTTATGTTGTCGACGTTGCACCTCACTGCGACATTCAGTGTAGCGAGGACTAAAAGACGCCGCCAGTGCACGTAGCTAGTCGTATTTGCTGACATAGGACCAAATGTGCCGGCAGTACACGTACGTTGTTAAACGCTGACTTGAATGTTGAGTCAGCACCCTGAAGATTACGTTTTCTTTTTCTCCCATTGAAACCTCCATGTAGCTCTCCACGTTGACGTTAGCCAGGTGTGCGAAAACAGTATTTGGTATTTTTTATTCTTGCCTCTTTAGTCTTGCCGTGAATGCTGTCAGCTGCCCTTGTACATTTTGCTCTTCGTCGTCGACGATTGTTTGAAATGCTGACGAATGCAGAGCTCGCAAAGAGATTTCAGAAACTGGAGTTGTTATTTAAAGGGAAACTAGATGAAGTGGTGGCCAAGATCACTACAAAAGTTTTTTTTTTTCACAATTGAAGGCTCCTGAATGTGACGACAGTGCTTCTTTTCTGAGCAGTGTTCAATTTACAGATGAAATTGAATCAAGTGAAAGTCAGGAACGCCGACGTCATTAATGACAATTGATTGCTGGCAGAGGAAAATGAAAAGCTCCAAAAAGGGTTGCTGAACTGGAACAGCATTCTAGGGTCAACAATGGGGAAATAAAATGCATTCCAGCACTGTGGAAGAGGAGGTGAATGACTGTATCTCGTCTCTCGACACTCGTGTGACGTGAAAACCTACTCGATTTCACCGTGTACAGAGAGCGTACGCACTCAGGCCGTTATCTTGACTTGTATTCTCTCCACCCTATGGCACACAAGCGATCTGTCGTCTGCTCCTTAATAGAAAGAGCAATAGACACGTGCTCTAAAGAGCAATCCCTGAACGAAGAGCTAAGGGCTGTTGAAAAATATTTACGAGAAATGGTTATCCAAGAAGCGTTGTGGGGCAAACACCAAAAAGAATCTCCTACAGCGACCGCCACCTTCTGATGTTTCCATTGCCTCTAAGCCAAAACTCCAAATATCCCTTACATCACACAGATCTATGAAGCACTTGATTGGCTATTTCGAAAGCACGGCGTGCAAGTTGCCCACGTTTCAACGAGCAAGCTTAGACACGAGCTCGTCCATGTGAAAGAACCGCTTCCTTGTTACAGGTTTCCTGGGGTCGTGCACAAGATTCCGTATGCATATTGCGACCGCAGTTATACCTGAGAATCCGAAGACTGGTGGAAACGGATACAGAAGCACAAAACTGACGTAACGAAAGGACACATTGCTACTAACGCTCTGAATGACCACGTGCAAGAAACTAGACACGTCATCAACTGGACGGGGCACGTGTGCTTGCCAGAGAACGGATCTCTTCGAGATGCTTTTATCTAGTGCATTTGATGATTCAGACCACTCCCGGCACACTAAATTGGATGCAAGAAAATCTGCCGAGAAAATTATGGAAGATCATTACGACACATTTTGAAGAAGATATAAACGCATGCTTTTTGTCTGGTTTCCTCATTGTGAGCAAGGAAGCCGTAGGGCTTCCGAAACGTCAGAACGTCTAATTAAACATTGACTTTGTCAGTGACCCTATATTTTTCTTCTTTAGGTAATCGATTCAGTGTTAAAAAATTTCGAGTATTGTCGAACCTTAGACTGTCACATTCGCTTCTCTTGACTTCTGTTTATAAATAGCTATTACTGTGGTTTTTAATGTTTCACTTTACTACTGGCGATTATACAGAGACTGGTTCTTGGAGCGGCACTATCACAACAAGTGAACACTTAGTTATTTTTTTTTCGTTTTTTTTTCCTCTTTTTTTTTTTTTCTTTATGTTGGAAAAAATTAATTGCTAGTAAGAAAGAAATCCAATCGTGTAATTTTTTAACACTTCATAAGCTTTAACTGTGGCTTTTCTGCAGTGTTCTCTTGCTTTAGGTTGTTGTAAGTCCGTAAGTCTCACTCTCAAAATATCATGCTAGATCTAGCAGCAAGCGTGCGAATGTGGATGCATCCGTGAAATCATATTTGCACAAAACATTGACGGGGATAGACATGTCATCTCTAGCTCTTCACTCACGGCGCTTCTGTGTATCTTTCCACTTGAGACGCAGTGCCCACTCTGGCCTTCTCGCTTTGTCTCGAGCTCGCGGAAGTCTCAGTCGCAAACGACAGGGGCTGCCGCATTCCCGTATCTCTAATGTAATAAACGCGTACCTCACACAACTCGTTTCCCGTAAGCTTTCATTGTGTTCTTGAACGATATCTGTTCGCTCTGACGTTCGTATCTTCGCATTCCTGACTGACCTCTCCTACAGCCTTTACTTAGAGAACCAATAAAAAGAATAATGCAAACGTCACTACACAATCACGCATCGACTGAATAGCTTCATGCTACTATCTATTGTACTTGAGAAACTCAAACCCTATCTTATAAAAAGCATCGCTTTTAAAATAATTTACTTTTGCCACCTCCATACTCATTTTCACTGGCTGCGTATATGTAATAGTAGCTACAAAAGACGAGCAATTTTCATTTCCACAGTTTTTTTGTTTTTTATGCAACCTCTGAGTGCTGTCTCTGCGTTTCTGTGCAGGCCTGTACGGGGAGCGACATGGCTTTGTGCAAAACTACATGTACGACGAGAAGTATGACGACTACTTCCAAATGGCACCCCACCCAAACGCTTCGCACGAGCACTGGTGGAACCACGCGGAGCCCGTGTGGATCACTGCCGAGAAGAATGGCCTCCGCACCGGCATGTACTGGTGGGACGGGTGCCAGGTGAGAGTCCGCTCTCTGGGTCTTCTCCGCCCACGGTTGCGATCGCCGGCTCCGATCTGTGGACAGTTCTCGGCACGGTCTGCACGATGCTTACAGCAACATAGTTTTTTTCACGCCTGTACCACGTGTAAGCCGTAAAATTCACGTAGAGTCCTAACTCTATGTGACGAATTGAGAGTGTTTGAATCACCTGGCCTAATATGCCGTGTTTTTTATTCGTCATAGTTGATTAGTAAATAGTAGTTAGCTAGTAGTGAACTATTAGCTTGAAGAGCAAAGAGTCTATTCGAAAGTCAGTTCAGTTCAGGCGTTCAGTCGTGTCCGACTCTTCGTGACCCTATGGACCATGTCACGCCACGCTTTCCGGTCTCTCACTATCTTCTTAACATCACATAGCTTCATCTGCAATGCCTCGAGAATGCCATCTAACCATCGCGTTCGCTGCCTACCCCTTCTCCGGCGACCCTCAACCTTTCCCAACATCAAATCTTTCTCCAGCGACTCCTCTCTTCTCATCAGATGACCAAAGTAGCTGAGCTTTAGCTTTAGAATTTGACCCTCCAATGAGCAGTCAGGGTTTATGGTCGACAATATCGACTGATTTGATCTTCTGGCAGTCCAAGGAACTCTTAAGAGTCTTCGCCAGCACCACAATTCAAACGCGTCAATTCTTCGGCGGTCAGCCTTTTTCACAGTCCAACTCTCGCATCCATACATCACAACTGGAAAGACCATAGCACGGGTTATACGGATCTTGGTTGGAAGACTAATGTCTCTGCTCTTTACTAGGCGGTCAAGGCTAACCATTGCTCTCTTTCCCAGAAGCAGGCGTCTCCTAATTTCATGGCTGCAGTCTCCTTCCGAGGTAATCTTGGAGCCCAAGAAGAGAAAATCTGTCACAGCTTCCACTTCTTGTCCATTGATGCTCCAGGACTTGATAGGGCAAGACGCCATGATCTTTGTCTTTTTAATGTTCAGTTTAAGCCCAAACTTCTCACTCTCTTCTTGTACGCGCATCAGAAGTCTCTTGAGTTCCACTTCACTTTCTGCCATTAAAGTGGTATCATCCGCATATCTAAGGTTGTTGATACGTTTTCCAGCAATCTTCACTCCAGCTGAAGACTCGTCCAGACCGGCCTTCCTCATGATGCACTCTGCATATAGGTTAAATAGGCAGGGCGACAGTATGCAGCCTTGCTTCACCCCTTTCTCAATCGGAAACCAATCAGTAAGACCATGCCCAGTTCTGACTGTGGCCTCTTGCCCTTCATAAAGGTTCCTGAGGAGACAGATGAGGTGAATTGGAACTCCCATCTCTCGGAGAGCTTGCCACAATCTGCTGTGATCTACGCAGTCAAACGCTTTCGCATAATCAATAAAGCAGAAGTAAATGGGTTTCTGGAACTCTCTTGCTTTTTCCATGATCCAGCGAAGGTTGGCAATTTGGTCTCTAGTTCCTCTGCCCTTGCGAAACCCAGCTTGCACGTCCGGAAGCTCCCGATCCACATACTGCTGCAGCCTACCTTGCAGAATTTTTAACATCACCTTGCTAGCATGCGAAATAAGCGCGATCGTGCGGTAGTTGGAACAATCTTTGGCACTGCCTTTCTTTGGAATGGGGATGTAAACTGACCTCCTCCAATCCTGTGGCCACTGCAGGGTTGTCCAAATCTTTTGACATAATGTATGCAGTGTGTTAACAGCGTCGTGGTTGAGGTTTTGAAGCAACTCAGCTGGAATACCATCAATTCCGCTAGCTTTGTTCTTAGCAAGGCTGGCTAAGGCCCATTCAACTTCACCCTTCAGGATGCCCGGCTCGAGATCAGTAATCACAACCGTCCTATGTTGGGTTTGCACATCCGGGTCCTTCTTGTACAGTTCTTCTGTGTATTCCTGCCACCTCTTCTTTATCTCTGAGGCTTCAGTGAGGTCCTTGCCTTGTTTGTCCTTTATCACGCCCAGCTTATCACAGAAGCTTCCTTTGATATCTTTGATTGTCTTATACAGAGCTCTTGTGTTCCTTAATTGGCTGTTGTCCTCAACTGCTTGACACTGTATGTTCAGGAAGGCATTCTTATCTCTGCTTGCTATTTCTGAAAATCCGCATTGAGAACCTTGTATCTTTCTCTTTCCCCCATACCTTTTGCCATCCTCCTTTCCTCAGCTATTTGCAATGCCTCTTCAGATAACCAGTTTGCTTTTTTGCATTTCTTTTGCTTTGGAACAAACTTAGTAGCAACTTCTTGTATTATATCACGAACATCAGTCCACATCTCTTCGGGCTCTTTGTCTTCTAGATCTAATTCTTGAAATCGATTCCTCACTTCCACAGCATATTCTAATGGAATCTGATCCAGATCATACCTGAAAGGCCTTCTAGTTTTCTGCGTTTTCCTCAATCGAAGCTTAATTTTGGCAACAAGAAGCTGATGATCGGTGCCACAATCGGCCCCAGGCCTTGTTTTTACTGCTTGTATAGCGCTTCTCCATCTCTGCCGGCAAATAATATAATCGATCTGATTCCTGTACAGACCGTCCGGTGAAATCCATGTGTACAGGCGCCTCTTGTGCTGTTGAAAATGAGTATTCGCTATGGTCAGGTTGTTTTCTTGACAGAACTCTACTAGCCTCTGCCCAGCTTCATTTGGCTCACCAAGACCGAACTTGCCTGTAATTCCGGATATTTCTTCACTCCCTACCTTAGCATTCCAGTCTCCTATGAGAAAAACGACGTCTGATGATGGGGTGCGGTCTAAAAGGCATTTTAGGTCCGCATAAAATCTCTCAACGTCAGCTTCTTCAGCAGTAGTGGTCGGTGCATAGACTTGGATAACTGTTATGTTGAAAGGGTGACCTTGGATCCGAAGTTAAATCATTCGGTCGTTTTTGGGGTTGTACCCTAGCACTGCTTTGCCCATTCTTCTGTTTACTATGAGAGCGACCCCATTCCTTCTCTTGGATTCGTGCCCACAATAAAAGACATAATGGTCGCCGGAGTTAAATTCTCCCATTCCGGTCCACTTGAGCTCGCTGATACCCAAGATATCAATGTTCAATCTGTTCATTTCTCGCTTGACGATATCCAGTTTACCTTGCGTCATAGATCTTACATTCCATGTTGCTATGTGATATATCTCCTTGCAACATCGGACTTTCCGGTCGCTTCCCGACACATCCACAACTGAGCGTCCTTTTGGCTTTAGCCCAGCCGCTTCATTCGTCCTGGAGCTACTAGGAATCGCCCTTTGTTCATCCCCAGTAACATGTGGGACGCCTTCCAACCTGGGGGGCTCATCTTCCGGCGCCATATCGATAATGGTATTGTGACTGGCCATAGGGTTTTCTTGGCAGGAAATACTGGAGTGGGTTGCCATTACCTTCTCCAGTGAATCACATTTTGTCAGAACTCTCTGCCGTGACCTGTCTATCTTGGGTGGCCCTACACAGCAGAGCTCACGACTTCATCGAGTTTCGCAAGCCCCTCCGCCACGACAAGGCAGTGATCCGAAAGTATATACCAGTATTTCGCTGCCCTTTAGTATGTAATTCTCAAAACGGCATTTTCCACGGAGGATCGGGGAGCCTTGGCTTTCGGCTGCTGGTCCCAAGGTCGCCGGGTCGCCGGATCGAACCTCGACAGTGCGTGCCGCATTTCTATGGATGAGAACTGCACAAATGGCTGTGCTGTGACGTGAACTTAAGTTAGAACTCAGAAAACCCTAGGCGGTCAAATTTATTCCGGAGCTGTCCACTATGGCATCCCCCATACGACCCCCGAATGTCGCCATGCGTTCTCCACAGCCCATATAAATATATTAAAATCGCAGCGCTCCAATCACAAGCGTACCGCTGTCTCCAAAAGCAGTTCCTGTAAGCTAAAAAAAAAAAAAAAAAAAAAAAAAAAACGAATGGAATCCAGGTTTCGCCGCCTGTCGCACTACTCGGATCCCGGAGGCTACGCCAATCCACCGTTCATTTCGAAATTACACTAATTCTGTCCTTTTCGACAAAGACGACGCCAGTTCGAATTGACTGCCGGGAAAACATTTGAATAGAGTTCTCGCGCTGGTAATTGCGTTTGTGCTGCCGGACGAGCGTGGATTTACGCGGAAAAAGGCGCAAAGTCGATTTTAGGCGAGAACGACTGGAAGGAGCTGTCCCTAAAGCCCTTTGAAGCGTTGCATTTTACATTGAACATTTTTGAATTTGTGCCCATATTTGCGTGAAAATTCTCATTACAACAACAAAACATGGACGCGTACAAATAAATCAGCCCAAAGTAATGACGCTGTCCGTGTTCTTTATAAGGATGAAAATCGCAAAGAAACACATGGCAGAGACAAACGACAATGCAAGGTGACAGCACACCGTCTTTTTGTCCGTGTTCGTACGATGATCTAGGACAACACTTCAATTTCGCTCGGTCGCCGTACGTTTCAGTGCTCCGCCCGAGTAATTAGGAAGCCCAAGAGCTAATCCCAAAGACGCGGGTTCGACCCTGGCCGAGGCGGCTGCGTTTCAATGGAGGAGCAGGTCATCCGTGTGCTGTGAGATGTTAGTGCATGGTAACGAACTATATAGGTGGTTGATTTTATCCGGAGTTTTTACTACAGCGTACCTCGTAGCCTAAGTAGCTTTAGAAAGTCATATCACTATAAACGAAAACCAAACCGAAGCTTAGATTGTTTTTTGGGGCCTCTATTTCAATGGCACATCAGGCACCGTTCTTCTCACGTTGATATCTGTTTTCTGTAGAAATAACCGTTTACTGTAAACCTGTATTTTCCGTCACTGTTTTCCGATAAAGTGTTCCCGTCTCAGGTCACTATTTCAATTCGCATTATTAATTAAAAATAATGGAACATTCTTACAGCTGCGAAACATTCGTCTTTTAAACGTTATTGTGTTTGTGGACATCAGTGCTCCTTGTGCTTCCTCCAATTCTCTCCTTGAATACAAGGCGCGAGTGTTGAAATACTAGTGGCT
>JAJIZL010052479.1:0-15631 GCA_023969395.1 Amblyomma maculatum | reverse complement strand
ATGGTTGCTCTTGCTGGGACAGGGCTAGCCGGGGCCAAACGGAGGCGTATTCGAAATTGAACTACAAAAGGAAAACTACAAAAGGAAAGCCCTTTTGTGCGAGCCGCCGGGACTGCTTTTAGGCGCACGAAAAAGGGCTCCCTAGTTCCTCTACACTTCACTTGAAGTCACTGATAAATAGACTCATAGCAAGATTACGAAAAAATAATTGAGATCGCTAAACAATAGCGCGTCGATGCAGAAAAAAAAATTCCAAACAATTTGTAACGAGGGGGCACCGGTGCAATGAGTTGGCGAGGCAAGTACGGAATGCAAATTTGCGCTGTATTTCGCAGTACTCACGAAAGTTTGGAGAAAGCAGCAGGGATGCGTGCCACCCAATCTATTTTGCAGAATCCATTCCAGTCCGGTCAATCTGAAACAACGCGGCGCGAACAAGCCTCCTGCTTGCTTGTACTGCTTGTACCACTGCGCGCCAAAATTGAAAAGGGAAAAAAAAAAAAAAGCACCTGCGGCTGCGGAGACGGCGATATAAAAAAAAAGCGTCTAGGTTCGAGAGTACACGCAAGCGAAAAACAAAAATAGGCAATTTATTACGTCACATCCGCCAGACTACAAACAACTCCTCACCTACCTTCTTTCTTCTCGCGCATGCGCAGCTTATCAAGATTGCGCGGTGGCGACCGGCAGGTCTCCCGAGCGTGCCTCTGCCAGCAAACCACTACCGCGCGAGTTATCACACCAAAGTTCCTTTCGGATGGTGTTCTTCCTCCGCCCGGTATAGGTCCAATGACACTTTCTCTTCGGAAGTCCTCTTCCATTCCTCCGTCTCGACCAGCTGTACCTGGGTCCGGATCTTCTGCTGTGCTGTGCAGTCCAGCTCCGATGCTTTTGTGGCCAACGATACCGTCGGGAGCCGGTACCTCTGCCGAAGAGATCGTGTTCGGCGCGTCCATCTCGTCGCTCGGCTGGTGAAAATTGTGTGCACGAGTGTTTGACGGGCCACATTCGACTCGGGAAGACGGAACAGTTGGTTATCGAACGCCGCCTTCGCCACTGCTTCCCGGGCTGTGAATGACGACCAACCCTTGTCGCCCTGGATGGTTTCGATAGGGACTTGTTTGGGTAGCCCGAGTGCCATTCGGCCGGCGTCCCTCTGGCGCCACTCCAAAAATTCTCTCGTACCCGCCGAGAGACAGAGTACGGCATTGGCGTAGGTCAGACCCGGGACCGCTACCATCTTCCAGAATGCCCTTGTGACCTCGTAGCGGTTGTAGGTCCACAAGGCCCGTTGACCTAACATGCCTCTCGTGCGAGCGGCCTTCGCTCTGAGGAGCCTCTCATGTGCCGTTAGATAATCCGCTCCCGCACTCAGTCGGACTCCAAGGTACTTGGTCACGTTGGTTTGTGACACTGCATTGCCCTGGTGATCCCACACTCGATCAGGTTGATGGTTGTGAGGCCCCCACACCATAGCCACACACTTGGTTGAGCTAAAACGCAGACCAAGCCGTCTCATCTCCACACCGCAGATGTCCAGCAACCGCTGCAGCTCCTCGGGTGATCTTGCCAACAGTGCAAAATCGTCAGCGTATATTAAAGCAGGGATCCGGTGAACTACCAGCGCTGCATCCTCGCTGTGCTCCAAAGTGTAGCCACATCCCGACTCTGCCAGCTTCTGTGTCACCCCACTCACATACAGCATGAACAGCAGTGGGGAGAGTGGGCATCCTTGCCGCAGGCCTTGGTGCATCTCCATGGGCGCCGTCACCACATTGTTCCACTCCACCACTGCTGATGGAGCTGCATAAAAGGCCTGAAGGAGTTCAATGTCTTGCGCAGCCAGCCCCATTTCCTGCAGCGTGGTCCACAGGAGGTCCCATTTCACACAGTCATACGCCTTCTCTATGTCCAGAAATGCCACATAAAGGGGTGAACCCCGCCGGGGTGGTGCAGTGGTAAGACGCCCGACTACTGTGCCGGAGTTCCCGGGTTCGAACCCGACCGCGGCGGCTGCGTTTCGATGGAGGCGAAACGAAGAGGCGTCGTGTGCTGTGCGATGTCAGCGCACGTTAAAGATCCCCAGGTGGTCGAAATTACTCCGTAGCCCTCCACTACGGCTCCTCTTTCTCTCTTTCCACTTTCATTCCCACCCTCCTCCCTTCCCTTACGGCGCGGTTAGGGTGTCCACAGAGCAAGTGTGACAGTTACTGCGCCTTTCCCTTCCTGTGAACCAATTTATTAAGGGGTGAACTGTACTTCGTAGCCATTTCTATACACTGTGTGAGGACGAATAGATTGTCCTCTATCCGGCGACCGGGGCGGAAACCCATTTGCAGCTCGCCTAGGACTCCTTGCTTCTCTGCCCACCTCTGGAGCCTGGCCTTGATGACCTGCATTGCTACCCTGTACAGTACTGGGGTGACAGCGATGGGTCTGTAGTTAGCCAGATCCCTCCTGTCCCCCGCACCCTTGTATAGCGGTTTCACCTTCACGGTCTTCCAGTCATCTGGAATGTCTGCGTCTGTCATCACCAGTTCCAGCAGGTCCCATAAGCGAGCCTGGGCCAGAGGTCCAAAAGCCTTCACCAAGCTCATGGGCATCCCGTCACATCCTGTGGCTGTTCCCGCAGCTACCCTCTTCATGGCTCGCTCCTTCTCCTTATCCGTTGGGGCTTGACGGAGCCCAGCCTCTCCTGTGTCTGCCAGTGTGCCCTTGAACAGAGGACACTGATCGTGTGCAGTGGGAGTTGCCATGCCCTGTGCCTGTAGGGGGGTCTGCAGCCATTCCTCCAACAAAGGAATGCAGTCGTGCGCAAGGTCAATGTACAACTGGTCGCGCAACTTGGAAGAAAACGCGTGCAGCTGCCTACTGCCAGCGGCATCAACTCAATGATGAGGGTATATGAGGGCTCCTGCCACGGCCGCTCAATGGAGTGCGCCTCCATTGAGCGGCCGTGGCTCCTGCGAACTGTGAGGCAAAATACTAGCACACAGAAAATAAGATCTGCCAGAATTCCAAAGAACTAGAAAGCAAACATAATATTCGCGCTCAGGAATGAATGCAGTTTTTGTTTCTTGCGTAAGAAAAAACGTGTCACATTTTTAATAATACTTTAACTTCTTTCTAACGGCCTCTCTCGGCCACTTATCCGCTGCGTAGTTGCCCAAAGCTCAGAAATGGCTCAGACCAAAGCTTTTTTCATTCGCGGATGGGTGCGTCATCGGCCCCGGTTCAACGTTCATCGTTGCGTGCTGCGTACAGAGTGGGTTATCTGTACCAAACAGTCAGTATTTCATTCTGCTGGTTGTGGTAGAGCTTTACAGCAAGGCGAAGACTGTGTGTGCTCGATGAGAAACTGATTGCCGCTGCATGTGCGCATTTCCGGACGATGGGACAATGCTGCGTCACAGCTCGGCCGCTCGGTTCGGCCTCCCAGGCACGTCGCAAAAGTGGTGGCTTGTTTTACGGATACACGTCTGCATGAGCGGCGTATCGCTGCATGCTTTAATTGAGCGGTGAAGGTGAGATTTCATAGCCCCCAAGACGCGTGTCGCATTGCTCAAAGCCTTCCGTTCCGCTCCCTTCGCTGCGTGTTTTGCTTACTGCGTCGTATTACCGCACCAACGTTCGCTGAACGTGCTTTAGCTATTATTACAGTGATGTTCCTATTGTCAATGGGATCTTTCTCATGAACATGTTAAATGCTTAAGTTGTAAATTTCTAACCTCACATTGACTCCTTTCAGTGGCAAATGAAGCGCGAGTAAAATATGGGAATCATGAACAAGGCGAGATTTATTGGAGCGAAGCTATATCGTAGATATTTTCACTTCTCAGACGCAATAACTTCTAAATACTAGCAATCCCAATTTGAATTGCTTACCTAAGCTCTTACAGGTTGGCGTTCTAGCGCTAGCGTTAATTATGCCGTTCGTTTGTTTTTGTTGTTCTTTGTCGCTGATATGTACAAACGGCGAGCGCTGCAATCGGGAGCCACCAGCAGCTCGAGCATGCGCAGACGCTCGAGGGGCGGAGTCTAAGCCGCGTCGTCTGCTACGACGCTCGGCGCTCGCCGGGAAGTGCACCACTCTGGGCAGTGCGCGGTTTTTGTGTTTTGCGGCAACTAAGCCGATATGCTGCACTAAAATTTTGCGACGCCAGCCTGTAGGCCTTCATTGCCAATAATGGGCCTGTAAAGACTTCCCTTCAGAGCATGTGTCACTTTCTCTTTATTAGGAGGGCAAGGATACTAAATGCGAGCAGCCCTATCCCCAGTGTGCGTTGCCGTAATAATCCAAGAACTGACACTAAACTGCGCGCAGTGCGTTCAGCCTTTATTGGACCACGAAATGAAAAATTACTAAACGCAAAATAGCCCATGCGGCTGTACGAGTCAAATACAATGAAACGATCTGATACGATTGAAAGAAATGTCTAGAGGAAGATATGGATGCTGACGGTGCTGCATCTCGACAACACTTTAGTACCCCCAGACAGCCGTGCCCGCCGGCAGGAAAACGCACACGTCACGCTTGGAACTTCACTTAGTATATCGTCATGTCCCCAGCCACAGCGATAAAAGTGCTAATTCTAGAAGGCAGCAGTGTATAAATTGTCTCCGTCAGGGACTTCAAATCAAAGTACGCGCCATGAGGTATTAGTTGTGGACCTACTGGTGATTTTGCGTTTTTTAAACTGCTTAAGGCCAAAAGAAATAGTGCTGAAAAGCCAACAAGCCTCGTCATCTTCCTTCAGTCACTGCTGCGAAAATACTGGCGTGACTCGATAAAGATACCGGTAGCTTTAAAAGATTGAAGACTGCTCTCGGCTCTCATCTTCCCTGCCTCATTCCAGCTTTTTTATTTGACAAGAGCGGTACTATACCGTCGGCGATCAGATTTTGTCTTGTGCACATGGCCCGTATTCCGGAGAAAGAGCGATTCAAAATTGTAGAACTATATTGCAGGAACTATACTCAAAAAAGATAGCTGATATTATGGGAAGATCTCTAAAAGCTGTGAACAGGATTTTACAAGCATACAAGAAAGAAGGACTCATCAAGGATGCTCTCCGTGGACGTCCGCCAAGGGCCACAACAGAAGATGAGGATTTGTGGATAGTTGCGGCTGCTGCAGACGCCCCCCGCGCATCACTTCAAGAAATAAGGCAAAGCTTGAAGCTGAAGGCATCGAAGGCTACCGTCAGGCGGAGACTGAATGAAGCAAGCCTGAAGAGTAGAGCGGCAGCTCAAAATCCTCTGCTTCGGAATGAGAATAAGGCAAAGCGGCTAGGTTTTGCAAGAGAACATGAGAGGTGGTCCATTGAAGAGTGGAAAAATGTTGTTTTCAGTGACGAATCCACTTTTACGACCACTGGTGACGAAAGAGCACGACTGTGGCGCCCTGTCAAGACACGGTATAGGCTTTACTGTATACCCACTGATTATTCATTTGCTAAATCTAGAGATTAACATATAATATTTACGTTGTTCTAAAGAGGTGCGGCTCTAGCCTTATTTTTTTAGCATCCGGCAGATGAATCATAAAACGTCAGAAAATAGTCCTTGGTCTAACAAATATTTAAATATATTTGGTTACTGGAACTGCTTATTAAATTGACCTAAAGCACCGCAATGACATCACTTATTTCAGTCTGTATTGCAATTTAATCACCGAGTCTGCGGAGGGTGCATGAGTTTATTTGAACCAGCACTCGCAACAGTTCTGTGAACATGAACCAGTAAAGTGAAGCTAGCCCAGATTCGAAGAAAGGTTGACGCATGTGGTTTAAAATATCGGAACTCAATGGACGCTTTTTCGCTTTTTCTTTTTTTTTTCAGCTACATGTCTCAGTATCTGCAACGGGTCGCGGCGAGCGGGCGTACAAGTGTAAGCGTTTGGGCATGCATCAGTAAATATGGACTTGGACCGCTAATACGTCTCGAAGGAAAGCTCACCGCCGAAAAGTACGCGGGAATTATAGACGACGTTTTGATTCCCTACATTCTTGACGGCCCATTCCCAGAAGGCGACTACATATTTCAGCAAGACAGGTCGCCCATCCACACCGCTCGCGTTGTGAACGAGCTGCTCGAAGAGCGCGGTGTTACTGTGCTGGAGTGGCCGCCCCAGTCACCGGACCTCAACATTATAGAAAATGTTTGAGGATCGTTAAAAGCATCTCTGGCGTGCCACGCTCTGCATGGGCTGTCCGAGGATAGGCTCTGGTTCACAATTATCGCCGAATGAGAAGCGCTGCGCATGAACCAGTCCCTTACCGAGTCACTTTACGCCTCACTGCCATCCAGAATGAGCGCTGTCATTGCTGCTGGTGGCGACATGACGAGATACTAAGTTCGGAGCTTGACGTGCGCCTTTTCCCGCCGGCGGGCACCGGTGTGTGAGGGTAAGACAGTATTGCCGAGACGCAGCACCGTCAGCATATGTTTCCTTCATTCGTATCGGTTTGTTTCATTGTGTCTTACTCCTACAGCCGTTTGGGAACTGTTTTTCATTTATTAAATTTTTCTGTCGTGATTAAATAAAGACTGAGCACACTGCGCACACGTTTCTGTGTCTCTTTCTGGTCGCGGCGTATTACTGCAGCAGACACAGTGGACAAATACACCTGCTCGCGGTCAGTATCCCGATGATGAAAAAAAAGGAGCATGCTGTCAGGGGAAGTTTGCACAACCTCAGTTT
Organism: Amblyomma maculatum; assembly: GCA_023969395.1. Lineage (NCBI taxonomy): Eukaryota > Metazoa > Arthropoda > Arachnida > Ixodida > Ixodidae > Amblyomma > Amblyomma maculatum. The sequence continues at coordinate 8,928 of JAJIZL010052479.1, read as the reverse complement.
CGCAAATGAAGGCCAAGAGGCTGGCGTCGCAAACTTTTAGTGCAGCATATCGGCTTAATTGCCGCAAAACAACGAAAACCGCGCACTGCCCAGAGTGGTGCACTTCCCGGCGAGCGCCGAGCGTCGTAGCAGACGACGCGGCTTAGACTCCGCCCCTCGAACGCCTGCGCATGCTCCAGCTGCTGGCGGCTTCCGATTGCAGCGCTCGCCGCTTCGCGATGCCACTCGCTCCGAGTTTTCCCCTAAGTGTGAAACAGCCTGTACTTTGTTAGCAAGATCTTTTACCCTTTTATAATCTCACCGCGTCTCGTTTGGAGACCTACGCTCAGGTCATTTTGTTATCACGAGGATTTCATGAAGACCGTGACGAATGAGCGGTGGTCGCTCTCCTACACTTATTTTTCACTGCCGTGAAGCGTCATGTAAGTAATCGTGAATTAATAAAGCCTGGCTTTCTATGCAGCACAGCATCACTCATTTATACCCTTAGTGAAATGCCTCAAACCATGTGGTTCTATCCATGTGCTTGCCGAATTCGCTTGAAGGCCCTTGTTCGCAAACGTGCCCGAAGAAATAAGCCCCAGAATGCGTTTACATGGCGCGCGACGAAAGACTAGGCTAACGACGACGGAGACAGAACGATGCTATGATAAGGTGGTTAAAGATGCCGTAACATTTCAGTTAACGTAAAACGACAGTAGAAATCCATGTCAAGTAAAGTTGACTGAACAGTTACGGTGTCCATTTTTTCTGCCTTATCCGAGCATCGTTCTGTCTCCGTCGTTGTTGGCCTTGTTTTTCGTTCATAAGTAAAAAGACAATCAAATTCCCCGCCAAAAGTACGTCACTGTGACGTCACAAGCAAGTTACGTTTTTGTTGTGCCTCACAGATCGCAGGGGGCGCTGAGAAACTAAAGCCTCGCTCAGAGTCGACACGCAGGCTTCTATGGGAGTTACGCTACCATTCTTCTACCATGGTCGTGCGTGTTCTTGCAATCAATGTTGGCATCCTCTCACCGTATGGTCAATCTACAAATCTACATTAATAAACCTTTACACTTAAGTGCATTTACGGAATATTTATGTAAATAAATAGCGAAATATAGTTGTTGTTTTATTTCCCTATCTATATTCAGAATTGACCTTCTATTCAGCGCCACCACTGCTTTGAATCCAGCTTTAGCTCCACTTCCTCCATGCGTCTTGTGCCATCTATCTACAGTGCAACGCGAGAGTGGCGGGGGGTCTCCTGCACGTGGTCGTCAATTTTTCCGCTGTGATCAAGGCTGGTAACTTGACTTGTCACGCAGTGCTGCATTACCGTACTTCAGTGTTGTTCGTCATAAACTCACGTAAAGGGACCCAGTGACCATGGCACAGCGACAAAAAGACATCTGAAGCAGGTAAGTGGGTATGGCGAGTGTGCGCCGACTTGGTTGACGCCGGCAGTGGTTAAAGTGTTATTTAGCAGAATCGCTTCGATGCGAAAAATTGCAAGCTAAATTCGTAATAATAGATACTTTATTGCTTTTCGATCGTGCCATCATGTGCTGCAGTGGCTGACACCCGACATTGCTTTTCGCGTGTCCTGTAAAGCTGTTTATGAAGACATGAGACGAAGCGAGAAAGTGCCGAACTTTGTGGCGCGCACTACATCGCGATGAAACAAAGGAACGGGGACAGGAGGACTGCTTTTGTCCTTCCTGTTAGTGCGCCTTTGTTTCCCTGCGAAAACGTGGTTTTAAGGGTGGTCGAGGTGCGCGCTGTTGGACTGACTGGCGTCCCTCGCCCGTATCGGTGTGTAATAACGTTTCTGCCAGTTTGGCACCACGCATCTCGCGTCGTTTTTTGCTTCGGTATGCTTGTGCTCGAGAGTCCTCCTCCAAAACCATTGTTTCAGTGATCTTGCAGAAGCGATTTTTTTTTTCTTCGTTCCAGCGTTGTTGGGTTGGGAAGTGTCCCAAAATTTCCCCGATTATAAAATTGCAACAAAGTGCATGAAAATGACCAAAAGTAAGCTGTCATCAAAGACTCATTTTATTGAAATAAAACCATGCCATTCAGCCTTTAATCGTCAATTTATGTTTCATAGATATCTGACCGCAACCTGTATAGCATATCGTTGGTGATAATGAATTTCACGCAGCACTTCTCTAGAGATGGCTTGTTTCTTTACTTTGGCTTCACTTATGTGACTTGACTGAAGACTTGCTCCATTACTGAGTTTGATATTGGGCATGAAAGGCAGGCCAGCACATACAGTGCCAGTTCCTTGTAGGGTTTTTCGCCCAGGGCGTTTTCATACTTGACAACTCTGGCCGAGAATGCTTCAGAATCGTCTGGAAGTTTGCCACTGAAGACTGCTTGCATGGTAACTTCATTCAGTGTGGACTTCTGGTGCTTGCAGTGGAGGTGACACTGAAAAGCTTAGCTCCAAAGTCTGTCATTTCCAAGGAAAGCCTTTGGCTTTGCTTACTGAAAATTCTTGGCTTCAATGTTCAGTGAAGCAAGTCGAGCTTCTTTATTATCTTATCCAGAGCAGTTTTGACTGACTGGAACAAGACACTGATCTTTTCAAACTCTAGAACGACAGGAGACAAAAATATCAGATGAAGGTAGTTTGCATCATCATAGAGCATGTCATGGATTAATCGAGCTTTGTACCTCACTTCTTGTGTTCCTTCTCGCATGGCTAACATAAACTATAAGCCTTTAGCTCATTTTAATGTTCGAGAAGTCTCTTGATGACACGTCAGCTTCAAAAACGGCATGTAGCAAGTGTTACTATAACTTTGGGCTTCCACTGGTTGTTTTTTCATCTCTTCAAAAAGGTCTTTTATTTTTTTTTTTATTCGAGAAGTTTGCTATCAGGCATAGCGAAAAGGGAATAGGGAATAGTAGAAAGCTAGAAAAAGCAGTGTAAACAGGTCTCTGTATTTCCTGCACCCTTTCCTCCATGACTACAAGGTGTTGAATGTCGATGAGAGGCGACTGGAACTTTCCTGAGCAGAGTTGGCCATGATCAATGCTAGCAGTGTGAGACACTACTTCACCCGTCAGACTGTGTGTTTGCCTTTATTTAGTAGCTCTCCTGTGCATGCGCCAGGCAAGCTTAAAGTCATCTACAGTTAAAAGGGAGTGGAGTTTGCTATACATGTTCTTCCAAGAACAGGGAATAGCACATAAGGTGCTGTCACAGGTTACTAACTCCTTTCTTCTCTGGCTTGGGGAAGCCAGCCATTGTAAACCAGTTCTTAGAAAGAATGTCAGCAGTGTTAGGCAATATTTGACTGGTAAGTGCAGTTCGCTTAACAGCCGCTAGCGTGGTGTGCTACTGGAAAACAAAAAATAATAAAAAAGAACCAGTAGGGTCATTGGGAAAAAGCGCATAATCAAATACCTGCCCTGTGTATATGGACATGTTGCCACTCGCGCTCACTACTATGCCTCCTTTGGTACCTTCGCATGAGTGTGCATGGGCGCACATAATAATGTTGTTCTCCCCTGTCCTTTCTTGTTATAGGTGGTATGTACTGGGCCCACATGGTGCCTAACTGTGCCGCCGCCGGCCATTTTTGTGGTGCACATAGCCAACGAAATCTGCCAGCACTGCTCCGAAATCGTGCTTTCGTCTTGTTATGGTGGCTCGCTTGCCACATTCATATTGTCACTTAGACTCTGCATGCATCGGAAATCGTGCCTGTAATTGTTGCGCTAATTAGCTACGTGAAAATGCACATTAAACAAAAACCACTTAGGGTGGGCACATGATCTGTTTAGCGCTGTTCGAGCCGAGGTACGCGAAAAGGGCGCAGCGACGAACGTTGTTCGTGGAATTAGGTTTCCCTCAGTTCCGGAAAGAAAGCTCTGACAATGGTGACAACAGCCGTTCCGTGAATCCGGAAAGCCACATGTGGTTCTGCAGCGGGTCTATGGGGCTCTTGCATTATTCTAGACGACGTATCTGCGACCCTTAATTTCGATCTCTTCTGCATATGTGACCTTGGCATAGTGCTTCAGAGTTTACCCTCGGGGTTACCTGCCAACGTTTAGGATGAGGTGCATCCCGAATAAGCTCAGGATGGATACCAATTGAATTTTCACAAAAGCCGTAGTGTGAAATATGTGACCTCGTCTTGTTTCGGACCTTGAAATGACCGAGTCCTTGGGACATGCGCTGTTTCCCGGGGGTATCGTTGCCACCTTGGCGATTACTTTTTTTTCCTTGTACACATGCTGGGAATCTATGCCTGCGCCAGGGTGATCATGCAAGCTCGCCGCCTAGCTCAGCAGCTAGCCAGTTTAACTCTATCACTGCACTGTACGTGCACTGTGTTTACAGACGCCAACACGAAAGACAGACACGTCAGGGATAAAGCGCTGAGTACCGAGTATCAGCTTCACACTCGCATGTCGACTTTTGTTAACACGCACGGTGCACAGCTTAAGAATGAGCCACCACCATGCACTTAGCCCATTTAGGTGCCTCAATGCGATAGTGGACAGCAACCTTTGTGTAAAAAAAAAAATTCTCTAGTGTGCTAATAATAACACTTCCAAATTCCGGCTCTCCGAGTTCACGGAAGCGCTGCTGCCCCTGACCATTATCTGCGTTTCCAGTCAGTCCATGGCGTCGTTGGACCTGTTTCTCGACCTCGGCTCGAGCAGTGCTAAGCAGCGCAGCTGCCCACCCGAAATGGCGTTTATTTCAGACTTAGCTTGTTTTCTTGCTGCTGTCGCGTGCTGCTACGGCTGTCCGATTTTATCGTGTTTGCGAGTTCCAAGAGGCAGTCTGAAAGCGGCGCGTGCGAGGAGAACATGCTAGTTTAGGTGTTCGTCTGCTCTCTGCACCACAAGTATGGCGGCCGGCTGCGTAGTTGGGCGCCGCGTGAGCGCCAGTGCATACCATCTATAGCTCACCTCTGTTTTTCTCCTTTGTTATCCTCTCCCAGTACTTTTATTTCTGCTGTGTGCAGCTCGGGTGCCTCAGATATTAGATAGTAGATAGTAATTGCCACGGCTGGCAACATCTTTCCTTTTATTGTTTTGAATAAAGCCACTACCACCTCCACTGGGGAAAAGGTCCATTGGATGAAACAAACCCTAGTGGCAGCACTGTGCAGCAACATGGCAAGACACTAAGAAAATGATGAATGGATAAATGCAAATCTAGCTCTACTCTAGATTGTGTGGCCACTTGTAAACATTTGAATTGGCAGCGCTGATGCTCTATCGGAGCTGATTGTGGAGGCCTTCATTAGAAGTTAATGGACATGGACACCAGGAGGTCTGAAAAATTTCCAGATTTCCAAATTTTGGGGTGAATTTCCACAGATGGCAACACTGCAGCAGAATAGCCTGTAGACTCCTTGGCTCCCATTGGCTGGTTGTGACCACGTGATTGTAGGGCTGGCATATTTTCTGAAGTCTATTTTGCTAGCAGCCGAGATAATCCATGCTAGGGAAAAGGTGTCGGCAGCTTAGCTGGGCATGCACTGCATAGGCTTGCGAGTCTGGTCAAGCCATGGAGGAAGGAAAGATTTTTTTCCTTCCTCCACGGGACAAGCAGTATGCCAGTATGCACTGTTTCCTCATGCGAAATGTCTGTCGGAAAGGCGTCACCATTGCCGTAACTTAGGATCGAGGAAAACGTTGAAAAAAGTATGCATGTGATTTCATATTGAAATTATGTTCGCTGTACAGCATTCAGATTAAGGTGTCCACCAAGAGGCGAGATACAGATATTGTGCCTTCCTTTTCCTAAAACCAAACCAACTAAAGAGATTTCTTGTCCAAAATTTGTGCCAGTCTCTCACCTCAGTGCGCAAACTATGGTCATTGCTCAATGCCGGCTTCTTCCAGTTCCTTGCCTTGCAGCTTTTGCAGCACCCTTGCCAACTAAGCATAAGAAAATTATTTTTCTTTTTTCTCGCTGACAAGAGTTCGAAGGGATGTTCACCGGCTACATGCCTAACTACGGTCAGTGTGTATCCCTTTGGCCGCCCACCCTTCCGCATTGCTGTTGCTGGCGCAACTGATTTCACTGAGGGCATCACTTGTTACATTAGTAACCCCATCTGCAGTTAAAGGTTATCATTTCTTGCTCTGAAAACAGCTTGGTATGCCAGATTATCATCATGATCAAGGTCACGTGCAGTAGCATTCTGGGCAATTGTAGAAATCATCAAATTTTCTACTGGTACAGGGTTAGAAGTGTTCACATCAGACACCAGCAGGTCATTGGAAGCCATTTTCTGATCAGTTTTTCTTTTTGAGGCAGGTTGAACATTCCCCAGAAGAATATCGCTTTCTGCACACGTCTCTATTGTGTTCTTGCTGCCTGCTGCTTCTGAACACTTGCCTTTTCTTTGCAAATGCACACCACATTTGTTCATTCAATGGCAAAGCAGATCTTGCAACAGTTCCACTTTTCGCTCTGCAAATTTTGTTATCGAACCTTCAACCACAGTTGCTTTTCTAAATTTTTGGTAACTTGACTTTTGCATCTTTCTGTTTTTAAACATGCGATGGCGCTATTTCATTCCACTCACAGACCGATAGCACTGTTACGGTTTGCGCATACCATTTTGGCGACCATATGTCACTGCAAAGGCTTCCATCAAACTTCGTCCGAAATGATGCCTTACTGCAAGAAGGTGGCAGCATGGAAGCAACGCTGCATTCCTGAACCCTTAGCAGCAGTCATTTGCGGAAGCAGAGTTTACCATGCCATTATGACCACCTCTGCCATCGATCTCCTCGACGGAATTCATGCGCACTCTAGATGAGAGGTGTAGTTGTCACTTCACATGCCAGAATGCATATGGCATCAAAAGCTCACTGTAAAGCATGTCAGCTTCATCAGTACTTGAAGTCACATGCCTTTTTTGGAGCATCGTGGCGTGGCTGCTTTGTGCATCACCTCTTTTCTTGTCATCAGCATGAATGTGAGAAATCTGTGCACAAAATTTTCAAGTGAGCTGTACCAGTCAGCACTGCTGTTAATCTTTGCATTGTCTGCACGATTGTTCGTTGAATTCATAAAATTTGCACATGACCAGTTGATGCCCATGATTCATTCCTCATGAATGCGATGCCAATTTGTGTTAAAGTAGTCAGTTACCGGGGGTGACAAAGACAGTATAAGTGTCTGATACAAGTAGGCTTACTCCTGTTCACTCTGCATAGGCCATGCATAGAAGTAGGTTTAGGGTTGTTTCCTGAATCGGCCTTGAATTTTTAAGTTTTCTGAATGCTTATCTCCCCTCTAAACGTTTGAAGAGTATGGAAGGCACATACGTGCAGTGAAGACTGGGGAAATCCTTTTGTAACAGTCTGCCGCTCTTTAATGTTTTTATCTGACATAGCGGTTCCACACACCGGCACGCAGGGCAAAAGGTGATCTGCCCCTGTACTTGGGCGAAGCAGCAAGGTGATTCTAAAAAGAGCGCATTGTTTTAAAGTGCCAATCACAGACCCTGATGCACGATGAGTCATCAGCCAGTTGGCCGCAATGTGGAGAAGATAATATGGGATCCTTCTGGAACTTTTGATGGGGGTCCACAAAGAGCCCACTGTTGTGGACACTTGGCATACGTTCTCTCAGTGTGCTCAACGAACTTGGTATACCCATAATACTCATTTAAAGCACAGAACTCTGATTTTCTCATTTCTTCTGGTGCATGTAGCATTCAGCTTGTCCTGAAAAGCTCCTCGTATTTGGATGTCATTTTGGTCATGTTGAGCTTCCAATTTAGTCTGACATTCTACACACATAGCAGGCTTTTCACAAGAGTGCCCATGACATATTCCTAGGCATTTGCATATGCTGATTCATCACCCGACGTGAAGCAACCGCAGCAAATACGACTCCCGAGCCTGTCCCTGGCGCCAATGAAAAGCCTTCTCATGACATCCTCTGACATGCATCGAAAGAGGAGAAAGGTGCACACAATGCCTGGCCCATAATTACCTATCAGCATCACATTTGTGAGATGGTAATCAACACTCGCTGCTCTTCAAGTGTGCTGATGCTCCATATCACTCTGACTAGGCAATAGCATTGCCACCACAATTTCGCCAGTACCTTCTTTTGTCAGCTTATCTGGCTTTGCATGCAGCAAAGCATCGCAGTCCTTCAGCTCTTCAATCCACATCTGAGTAATGATGTAGTCATCACGAATTTTCACTTCATTGCCAATTTTAACCTTTACATCCTGAACATCTGATGAGTTCAAAAGGTGAAGCCGGTTCACTGGAGCTCTGGCATATGTATGTGCCTCTGAAAGAATATCCCTACGAGGGACCTGCATCCTTCTGGTCTAACAAGGGCTGCCACTATAGCTTTGTTGCATGGCCATAGTGCTCAACTTTGACAGTCTACTGCCCACAAAATTGCCTGCTTCTCTTGATTTTTGTTGGCATCATGTGGGCTAGGCAGAAGTGATTCTCCTTCCTTGTTGGCACAACATGACAGTATGCTTAACTATGCCGGTTTGTTTACACATCGATGTTGCCACTGCTGGGTCACCTGATGTCTTTTTCCTGACATTGCGTGCAGAGCAGTGGGCTTAATGTCAGTGCTGGTGAGCACATTTGATTTTTGCTACTGAATCATGCCACTTTGAATGCTCTCAAATAGTGCCTTAGGATTATTGACAGAGAATCAATGGTCGCTTGCAAATGCGTCCTCAGTGGCCAACTCGTGAATGGTTGCATCTTTTCTTCGCAGCTCTTCCTGCCCAACTACATGGCTATGGTGACACAGTCTGATGTAAGCCAAAATCTGTCCATGTGCACTGGAAGCTGTACATATAAGTGACACAATCAGGAAAGCTGGATGTCCAACATTTGTTGCACTGTATGTCTGTTGTGACAACCGTGTATTCGACACATTCCTTGGGTCGGGACCACAAACCAATACAGTGA
>JAJIZL010052477.1:0-12010 GCA_023969395.1 Amblyomma maculatum | reverse complement strand
GCTTTTGCAAGCGCTGGTTACTTTAGTGCCTTGAAGCTTTAGAAGAAATCGTGAGCCCTTTTGATGATCAACTAGCTCAGTAAAAGCGTTCGTGAACAGCGTTATGTCTGCGATCCAAAACGTAAGCACCGATTTCACCGGAGTCCGAAAGCGGGTGCGCGGTTAAATTACCGAATCCGATAATGAAGACAGTAAAAATGTGTAAATTTCGAAAAGGAAGACATTTAAACCGTTTAATTCAGCATCTTCACAAAAGACCTCCTGTCAACTGTTTGGGCGAACTAAGTTAAGAAAAAAAGATTAATAAATACAGTCGAACTTCGCTAGGAGACCGACGAAAAGCACGAAGCGAAACGAATATTTCGTGGTTGCGAAGTGGCAAAACCGGCTCAAAAACACTTTCACGTTTTTCTACTCACATTACAAACATCATTTAAAGAAAGCCTGTTATCTTCATCTGCTCCATTGTTTGGATATCTTATGAGCACCGTTGTGCGATGCTCGCACACGGTGAGCAGTTGCATCGCGACATCGTCGTCGTGGGCGCAAATATATGGCGATTGATGTTATAGGCATCCATCCCATCCAGCCCAGGAGGAGGGCCATTGTCTGGGGTGAAAAAAATTTGCCTCACATTTGCCTTTCTGGTCACTAATTCAGGCTATGGGAAATTCTCTGCTGCAGAAAATTTGTCGAAATTGTGTACAATCACTAACCAGGTTCCAAGCGGCCCAAAGGGATGCAATAAGAGCCATAAAAATAGGTTCGTGGGGTGCACACAAGGGGCGGCAGATGATTAAACGAAAGACTGGTGAGAGGCAAGCGCAATGTGGCACAACCAAGGAAGAGAAACTTGTCTGACCACTGTTATGACTATCCTAATAGAACCTGCGAGCCATTGTTCAGGCATTGCACTGTTGAAGCTAGGAGCAAGGATCGTTGCTTACTGCAAATAATCGAGGCACGTTTCATTCTCAAGAATGCAGCTGTGTGCGTCGGGACTTTCTCGGTAGATTTGTAAGAAAAGAAAGTCGCTTTCCTAAATAGTGACTGTATGAGCGTGTGATGAGTGTCAACTTATGACTCTTTTTAGGAGCGCTTTCTTTTGTATATATCCATCCATGTTCTAAATCAAACTTTTACGAGATAGCCGTTTTCACCTGTGTCTGCCTTGCACCTATCGTTTATTTTTGTCCTAAAGGCTTTGTTAACTTTTTGGTAGTAATTTCGCAGCAAAAGTAATTAATTCCTTTCGAAATTACATTTACTAAAGTGCGCCACTACTTCTTCTATAGACAACAAAGTAGAGTGCTGCGAAAGCAGGAACGACGTGCGGCAAGCCGAAGCCGCGTAACGGATCGCCAAAGGAAACAGAATTGAGCAAAACAGTGTGACTGAGGGTGCGTTCCAATACCCCCTAGTAGACGTCTACTTAGACGGCTAGCAGGGCAGCCGCCATTTCGGAAAGCGTTTCAATTCTAACGAAGCAGTCTCACGAAGTCGTCTTCGGCGAAGTGAACATCGATGCAGGCTACATTGCCGTCTAAACAACATGACGGACAGTGCGCGGTTCTCACTGAACGAGTAGTGCTTGTGGTGATTGCAGTAGTGTACGGTAGTCGTGCTCTTTGCGAACGCCGGAGTATGCATATGCACGATCTTTCAAATGTGAGTTGTTACATCAGTGCATGCACGCTAGCTAGAGGCTAATTTAGTTGCATTCGTGGTCGTAAGATTGATTCTTGAATCCCGGAAGAGGAAAGCGCGCGGTTGAGATATTTGCATTCAGAGTTGGATTAGTTGGATGCTGATGGTCTTCCTTTTTTTTTTTAACTTAGCGATGACTGTTGCTTGAGTCTCGATGCTGTCGACCACCTCGTTGCTTTCTGGGCACCTCTCCGGTAGTCAGGACGGCTGCTGTACGGCATGCATATGTGTTTCTCTCTTGCTGTAGTAGCCGTGGCAAACTCTTCCGTGCATTTTCAGTTAACCCCCGAAGAACGAACTAGTCTGACGATGCCGGCTTGTTTCGCATTGATTTTAGCGTGCGTGCATATTATTAAAACGAGTTGCTGTCTTTGGCTTCCTCGCCTAGTGGCTTCAGATGACAAGTGTAACGGCACGATGTTTTTCTTTTGCTTTAGCCGGTTATCACCTTTCGTCCGTAATCCTCTCAAGTTTGCAGCTTTTTGCATGTTTTCATACTTACAGCTGCGTGCGTGAGACATCCGAGAAGCACGTAAATTCAGCATCAGTAATAAAAACCTAAAAACGTAAAAGCGGACTAACATTCTTTTCCGTCAAGCCGTGAGCAGGCCCATTGAGTGAGATGTCGGTACGGTCTGCTACAAGTCGATCTGCGCTGTGGCAATTAAACACGCAATGTTATTGCTGCAAAAATCGTCGAACAGTTAGAAACGTGATTTTCATCTCCATTGTCGTAAAGTTTTAAAAAAGATAATGTTATAATAGGTATTCAAACGTTTTACTTCAACCTTTATGCAGCGAGGTCACGCCAGGCGTAGACAGGTAGACGCGTTCTATTACACGAACGTGTAGATATCTATGATGGCGTCTACGAAGCTGTCTTGCTAGACGTCTATGAATTTGAACGCACCCTGAAACCTCGTGTGTAGCAGGATCACTTAGTGCGGCTATCCCATGGCAACCATTCTCCACATGGCGTCAAGGGAATGCCGAAGGGAGAGATAGCGCAAGAAGGCTGGTTGCAAACTAGTTGGAAGCACCGCGCAAGTGGCACTCCTTGTTGCGTCGGCTAGGGCACAGTGGTCCCTGGTTAAACTCGTCACCACGGGGCGAGGGAGGATTGGAGCTGGGGGAGATAGGCTGAAGGGTCCATGGCGTGAATCATAGTGGCGTGAGCATTACTGAGCAGTGAACACAAGGTGCCGAGGTCGATTCTTGGGACTGCGGAAGCAATAAATAATCTAGCTTCTCGGGCCCTTCAAATGGCGGAGACAGCTCTGGGCCAGCAAGACGCTGGGTTCGCCGGTCATTTCGCGATCGTTCGACCATGCTTCTGCTTTTTTTTATGTTGTCTTGTTTTTGTAATAGTGAGTGCTGTAGGAAAGAGGGAAGGAATAGTTATGGCAAATTTGCATAATGTTAAAAAAAAAAGGCTCATACACTGGCAACCTACATGGTCAAAATCACGGTGGAACCATGGCCAAAATATTATTCATCCCTCTTGTGAGCGTTGTTGATATTAAATGCAAGCAAAAATGTACACACATGGTAAGAAAGAACTATTGTGATCAAAAAGTGAAATCTAGGAAGAAAAAGAACTAGACCGGGGAAATTCGAAATATATTTCAGTATCTTTGCAAAACCGAAACTACGAGCAAAGTGCAAATGGAGTTGCAAATTTGATTGCATCTGTGGAATAGATTTAGTTAGAAGTGCGATTTTTGTTTGGTATTCGAGGTTGAAATGTTCCAAAGCGACTCAGGTTATATGAGAGAGGCCGTAGTGGAGGACGCCGGAAATTTCGATCACCTGGGTTTTTATAACGTGCACTGACATCGCACAGCACACGGGCGCTTTGTTTTTCGGCGCAGCGAAAAGCGGCTGCCGAGGCTGGGATTCGATCCCGCATCCTTGGGAACAGTAGTAGAGTGCCGTAACCACTGCGCCACCCCAGTGGGGCGCGTGATTTTTTGTTGCTAATCATTCAAAATTATTGCGTAATCTAATAAAATAATAATAAAATAAAATTTAGAAAATTGATTTTTCATAGGCAAGTTTTCAGATGGCCTCCTACCTTAAAATTATTTCTTCTGTCTGCACCAAACATTTGGCCAGTCACCCAATGCGGACACGTGCCGTGTATTCGGAGGCAAGAAGAGGAGAAGGATTCCGAGCTGTCGCTCAAGCTGTCCTGTTCCTCTGAGCGTGCAGCTGATCGCTTTCGTACAACCGTACCTGACCCGGTTCCTGACCTAGTTCTACCCGCAGTGTAACCGGCGATCTGTGTGCTGAGGTTTTCCCAGGCCATCCACAGGACCTGCATCTCTGTCTACACAGCCCCTACCTTGACTCGCTCCAGGTAAAGCCCCGCCGCGGCGGCGCATTATAGTTGTAGAAGAACGGCTGATTGGGCTAGTTGGCGAACCATGATGGACAGTAATATACGCGCGCAACTAAGACGAGACAAAGAGGAGAAGTGGACAAGGACGGCATCGTCGTTGTCCACTTCTCTTCTTTGTCGTTGTCCACTTCTCCTCTTTGTCTCGTCTTTGTTGCGCACGTATATAGCAGTATAGTTAGGACTCTCGGCTGCTGTACTCAAGGATGCAGGGCCGAATGCTGCCGCGCCGGCCGCTTTTCGACGGAGGTGAACAGTAAGGTGCGCGCGTGCTGGGCGATGCCAGGGCACGCTAAATATTCTAAGGTGGTCGAATGTTTCGGAGCCCTCAACTCCGCCGTCTCTCATAGCCTTAGTTGTTTTTGGTTGTTAAACCACATAACCCAAACCAAACCGTCCTTTCAAGTAACGGTATCGGTGATTCCTTCGAAGCTAGCATTTCCGTTGCTAGAGTCCTGGTTGTGGTAAGCGCGGTTAGGCTTATATTGAAAGGGGAGAAACTGCGCACTAATAAATTTCCCCAGTGTTACAGCCAAGCATAAACGCTCAAATTTTAATGAGGCGTCTGCTACCCTCCGTTAACTGAAATTCTTCTGAGTAGCTCCGTGTTTAATTACTCCATTGAAGCCTGATCCCCATGCTGCTTTAAACCAGAAGAGAAAGAACGTGAGAACCTCCACAAATCTTAAGGCTGGTATCTCACTTTTCTATCCCCATAAAGGCGGCTTTTTCACCAGCATAGACTATGTAGTTTGCATACGATACTAGTATCCAGGTTATTGCATATTATCAGGGCTATGTGGGCTTACTCTCACTGGGATTTTAAATTAGGTTACAGATTACGTGAAGTAGCACGGCTTTATGACGTCCGATGTGTACTTCTTCTAAACGTTGTATTGTTTTATTGTTTTCTGCAGTAGGATGTGGAAGCTATTACAGTAGGTAACAGATCAAAAATGCGCTGAGCATAATTTTATACTCATGTTGTAAAAAACATACCCCTGCTTCCATCACCACATGTATTATTGGCCTTGTAGATAGAAAGAGAATTCTCAGCTTGCTTTGACATGGTGCAACCGAGTGGTCCCTTAGTGCACGTTAAAGAACCTTAGGTGGTCGAAATTTCTGGAGCCCTCAACTACGGTGTCTATCATAGCCTGAGCCGCTTTGGGACGTGAACTCCTACGAACCAAACCAAGCCAAACCAAACCAAACCAAACCAAACCAAACCTCGCGAATCTTGGTCGTACTGCATGAAGATAAGCGGAAAATAAGTGGCGATGATAATCAACACCGCAACGAAGTCGTAGACTGTTTGCAGTCACATTTCTAGCTGACAGGAAGATATATATATATATATGTTCCAAAAAGTAACTAAAGTCTGCTATCAAAAACATTCTGACTGCTTTTTAAATGCGAGTGGGTTCAAAATGTGTCTTCATTTGGCGTTTTCTTAAGAAGCCCATTTGGGTGGTCCGGTAATGTTCCTATATTCAAGAGGGAAACTCTGTCGGTGGTGTCGATCACTTTTCCTTCGATTCGCGAATGTTTAAATCACGAGAATTCTTTTACCTAGTTCCCAATGCAGCCTTGTTACTACATTTTTCTTCTTTTTAACAGAGGTGTAACCTAGCCTTCCATTCAGCCTTGCCGAATCGCGTGAACGTGCTGGCAGCATCCTTCCGAACAGGTCGCACGCAGTAAATCGACCTAGACACGAGCAAATACAGAAATATATGGGCGTGTTGATTCCATTTTGCGAACATTACCTCGTCTCTAGAGGCCTTAGGCTATGGCCCGTAATAAGGCAGTTCAGTTTTATAGTTGCGATGTTAACTTGGCAAAACATCTAGGCTTTAACGTATCAAACAGGCAATAACGCGTGCAATTCAAAGCTCCCACTTGTATCGATGAAATGCCTTAGGCATAGTTTCAATAGCCTAGGTGGCAGTCATCCTGATGAAAGAGAGGAGGCGCCGACCCGATGCCTCAATGTATACATGGTCCTCATTCAACTGGTAGGGTCGAGCCGACCCCCCCCCCCCCCCCTAGTCGGGCTGGCGGGACCCGACCCGACGGTCGTCTAGCTCGACCCCCTAGCGTGTACATGTACCTGACAGCCGGTTTTCAGACCGACAGGCCTACCCGACACGACATTGTCGGTGTCATGTACAACCCCTGAATCTATTCTTACTTGTCGGTATTTGGGCTCGGAGTTCTTCATTGCGTCGCGGACGCTATAATTCACTTAAGGTCTTAGCTGGACGTCAACAAATGGCGAACGGGTTAGAATTGCTGGTCATACTCCTTGTCTCAGAAAAGTGAAAAGAACACAAGGTATACTTTTTATGCCTCATTACTAAGGCACAAAAAAGCTGTATTTTAAATATCGTGTGCAGCTACAGGCACAATTTTGAGGAACATTGGACTGCTATTTCACACTTTACCATTCCTTTGTTCCTCACAGGCGAGATGACGGACGTGTCCGAAGTGTCGGGTAAGTTACACAACAACTGTTGCAGCGATACAACGTATTCTTCGTTTTGTGGGCCTCTATAATAGTACTGAGCACGAAATGATCTGAAGTCCAATTCTTGGTTAACTCAGGCAGAGCCTCACAATAGTGTCAGAACAACGTGAATCTATAGATGACGCTGAAGTCAAATATTAAGAACTTTCTGGTTCTGGTGACAGGCAGCATGAAAACGTTTTTTTCGACGACCAGGATTGAAACCAACGCAGAAAAGGTAGCGTTGTTTTCGGGCGCCTTACTAGTCACTCGAATAAAGTCAGGGCAACTTTCCACTCGAGCGACCGTCACCGACCCTCGCACGCACGTCGTTCCAAGTGGAATATAGCTCTCGAGCTGAGTGTCAACCGTCGTTGTCTTACTAATTTCCCATCCATTGCTTCTAAACTCTCAACTGCTAACTGCCACCGTAGAATCGAGATAGTTAAACGAAGATATAAAAAAACGATCCACTATATAACCAAAGACCGTCTTCCATTAGCAGCGTGTAGCTAACAAAAATACAAGCTGATGAGTGCTATAGGCTATCAAGCAGCGTAAGCAGCCAGGGATGCTGAGCAACCCAGTCCAAAACAAGAAACAGAATCGCGATTACGTGGTGAAGTATAAAAGCAAGTAAGAAAAGGGAACGCTTTGACATAGTACAATGGATGGTCCTCTAGCCGTGGATGCGACCAGGGAAGTTTTACGTGCTGCCGAGATGAAGGAACAGTCGTTTGCGGAGACAGGCCATGTTCAGTAGCTATTAAACATACGTTACCGCCAACTATGAGCCGTCTGAGAATGCGCTATAGCTTTCTTGCAATGCATTATATGCTTAAACCTTCTGTCGACATTGATAGCCTGCATAGTTGTTTAGATAGGCGAATGTTTGTGTACGTCTGATATCAAATTGTGAAGCGTACTCTAAATAAGCATCTTGGGTGATACGCAAACGTGGTGCATCGATCTTCTAGCAAACCACTCGATGCTTTTCAATCCACGTCCTTATTTTTATGTCCATTTTACTGGTTTCTCCGTCTGAGTGGATCTTAGTCCGGCCACAAAACGTGCCCATCGCTATACACGGCCCAAAAGCTCACTCCTATGAGTCAATAACGACCATGCAGACATGTGTGTTTGTCCTGTATGAGATGGAATGTTTACAACTTTTATATTATTAGAAGAATGAACAAGCAGTGTTATTGACAGGGGCCGCCTCTCTTACGACATTGCGCCCATCAGTGCAAAGCACTATAGACGCATCCTTTTGGGACAGTTTTTAGGAAGTCAATAGAGAGTGTTTAAATTTTCTGCGCTTAAAAGAAAATATATTCCGCACTTCTGAGGCATTTCAGGAAAGATGGTGGCTGTTTCGTTCAGTCATGCACCTCTCACTTCGAGCCCGTTATTGGCGTCAATAGCGGATTTCGCTTCTAAATTAATCTGTAATAAAGAAATTGAGGTGGGCTGTCACAGGGCTCGAGTACATTACGCAGTATAAGGAACCTCGATGGCCAGCGCCGCTTTCGGGGTGGCGACATTGGTCTCTCCGGCGACATGTATTGGGTCCCATAGTCTCGTTAAGCTGCACTGAGCGCAATGCTATGCAGGCAGGTTTTCATGTGAAAATTGTAGCTGCCCCGCAAAATTCCGCGAACTTGCGTTCCACGACGACAGTGTGGTACCAGTGGATAATCCAGAAGTGGATCGAAGTTAGTTATAATAAACCATGTCATGTTTCGTAGCTCATATGCACAGAAACTAGTTCCCCTGCGAACAATGGTATACCTTCATGCAACCAAACAGCAAATTCCAATATCGATTCGCTGACTTCAGTCACTCAAAATTGCAAATACTTTTTCAACACTTTGGATACGATTTCCTGCCGCATCAAAGCCATATCATTCCTTGGTTTACAAGATAAAGCGAAATAGAGAGAAAACATGAATAAGTTGCTAGTCTTTTTGGGATATTTAATGTGGCAATATTGCGTGCTTCAAGGGGTACTTCGGCATTTTTTGACGCGAATTGTTTACTTGCCTATAATTATGGTGCACATAATATATCTTGGAGTTGCGCTCCGGGAAAAATTAGCTGTTGTGTTTGAAATGGGCTGTCTTATTTTCCACGCTGTAATTAGCCACAAGGAGAGGCATCAAATGGTCTGGCTTTTATGGCAGCTATCGAAAATAGGACATATTTTCCCCAGCACCCATTACAATCCCTCTCTGTGTCCTACATGCAGCTGATAAAAATATAGTTGTCGAGTTAATCATTCTGGTTTCACTCTGTTAATTCTTAACTTTCACAGCGTGTTAACTCACAGTAAAAGATCAGCTCGCTAGTTTAGCTTCGCATGCCAATAATACTTAGCTTTCTTAGTTAAAAATCAGAAATGAAAAAGCGAATACAACTTAGTTTTATCGTTAATTTATGGTTTCGACCGGAAAGTCGGCTCTTAAATTGTAAACTGCATTACCTCGCACAAAGCTAATGTTTGTTGGCCATAGCAAAGTTTATTTCATTACGTTTCAATCTCTTTTAATACATTTTGCCTTGTTTCACCCTTTTTTGTGGTCAACCAAATAACGTTTAGATGAAATAGATGTTCGAGTAACACGACTTCGTTTTAAAAGCAGCAAGCCACCATCGCATTATATTATCAATTAACCTACCTCTAGTAAACAGTTCTTGTTACTTCGTGCGAAAAATGTAAAGAAAAGTAATCGGAGAAAACTGTGCCAAAAATGGTTATTATTGAAGGTTTATCTTTCGTGCCTAGGATATACCCTCTGAACTCACCTTGCAAGAACTCTTCACACAAGTACAGCGAGCGTATCATAATTATGCACACTTCTTGGTAATTTGTCCCCCTAATTACTAATACGAGAAGCACATCAGCAGACAATAGCTTGTACATTTATTTCCAGTTGCATCGGTTCACTTACGAGAAAAAACGGACCGCGAACGTCCTTGTCAAGTTACAGGCATCAGCTAATCAAACATGGGCTGCCTTTTTTAAGTTCAATCCCTATAATGTAGCTTTCAGGACGCAGTAAAGAAACCACACCTAAGCATTGCTCACTGTACTCAAATTAGATCCAACATGCCCTCAGGAGGGGAAAATGACGAAGCGGGGTAGTACATAGGTTGTCCTCGCCCTGAAAGTAGAGGCGGAGGCATGAAGAGACAACCAAGAGCAAAATGCCTGCAATGTAATTCTTCCGAAACATCGCAGGCAGTAGCCTCTTCACGCTTTCAATGTTTTATATTATGTAATAAGACAGAAGATTTGTTTCAACGGCTTTCGCTAGGCGCTTTCAAGGACCTATTGAACCATGCGCAAAAATTAGTCCATGATGCTAGCGCACTCAGTGATCTTATTAGAACTCCATTTCCCACTGACGCTTGTTGTCCAAACGTAAACGCTCCCCCTCGCTCTGTTTTACACCGCCCCATTGACGATGCTCAGCTACATATGCCCGAACGGCAGGGCTTAACTATCCACTTTCGTAGCTACTGACACCACTAGAAAAAACTGCGATTCTTTTGAGTCACGTGTAATGTCAGCATTCTAACCATACCGCGCCTTTTCAGGAATCTCTGAGCTGAGCGTAGCATCGGGTAAGTATTTCTCGTACATTTATGGGCCAAGTTTTTACTGGGCCAATTTTTTACTAATGGCGAAATTGTTTCTGATTTACGATGAACGCACCATATGTCACAGCTAACACACACGTTATTACGATCAATGAAGCTCCCACGTGTGGAATCCTACTTTTCAAACCACAAACTAGCAGAATCAGAGTGGCCGCAAGCGTTAAAAGAATCCACCGAAGAACATGCCTACGCAAAGAAGGAAGAAAACTTCTGGGCATGCACTGTACCTTCGAAGAACATAGATGGACTCTCAGATCAGAAGGCTTAAACAGACCAAGACAGACCATGCTCTCCTTACGAAACTCGGATATACCCTTAAAAACAATAGCGCAGAAACCACAAATATCGTCTCGTATCAGTAAAGGACGGACTTCAAAGCAATGAGAGCAGCAAATGAGTTGCAGAGTAAATATTATAAGGGACGCTTAAGCTCTGTCTTTAAAGGTATCACACGGTACTGTAAGTGACCACCCAATATATTGCCATGTGTTAGTGACAGTGCTGTCGGCAACCAACTAATAGATTGGCTTGGCACTGAAAAGGATACCTTATTGTGCTGACTTGCGCCGTCAGAGAACCAGGCAACTGAGCGGCGGCGATATCAGGAAGCGCTCTTTGGTTGTCGCCGAACTACAAATGCCCGCCATGGCACAAGGATACCCGTGTAGCGAATGTCCCCATTAAAAAAGTGGACATGGAATAGAGTTCTCGTGGGGTCCTTATAGACTTAACACGATGCCGGCAAAAACTCAGGTCTTGTGGAGCGACATCTATTAAACATTCAAACTGGCTCTTGATGTGGTTTACCTACAGAAATTCAGTATACGTGCATTCGACATAAAATCTTGATGCAACCTCACTACGGAAAATCATTGAAAATCATTCGAGGTCTCACTAGAGAAATCTGTTCCAAACTACTCCTCAAATTCATTTGATGTTGTTTTACTAAATATATTTATTTACAATATTTTAGTTCTGCTGTCCATTCTCTATTATCTTGAATGGGCCCTGCAAAATATATTTCTGTGTGACACACGCGAAGTGATAAGGCCTCGTGCCAACAAATAAAGACTGCAAGGGTTCGTGGCATTACACCTCAAAATAAATATTGTATGATGGTTCCCAAATAAACAGAGAAAGCAAAGAAATTGAACCATCAAACGCTTTTAGTGCGCGTAGAAAAGCGTAAGGCGCTCAAAACTCGTTATTTCGGGCTGCGCGCTGCCGCTGCTGATGTCGCGCCGTCCGGTTTATTTCGTCGCCCAATGTTCTGACGCCTCGAAAGAGTTTCTAAAAGCAGAAGTATCGGCTTAAGGCCTTTTAACTGATTCCGCGACTGTGAATTGCGTTCATAGCCACACTTGGTCTCTCGGCTTGTATTCCACATCACGATGTCGTAGATTTTAGCGTCGGGCATCGGTGTGTTGCTTCTCTTTAATACGCAGCCTGCAGTGACGTAGAGTTTTCCAAGCACGTTGAAGGCAGGCGGCGAAGTCAAGATTCCTGGCCTCTGACACGTGCGTTAGCGATGTAGTAGGCTCCGTTTTGTCGTTTGAGGCGGAGGCATTGATGCACCCAAGCGCCATATGCCTGTTATTCTTCCGGAACTTCGAGTCTCGTGATCCTTCATATTGTGAGCCCTCCACGGATCTTCTTTCATTTGTACATACCATGATCTTCTTCTTTCTCTTGTACATACCATCATCATCGTCCCTCGGCGCCGGCTCCGGCGC
>JAJIZL010052476.1:0-13306 GCA_023969395.1 Amblyomma maculatum | reverse complement strand
TCCTGAAGGGTTAGGGGGTGCTTGTGCGAGGTCTTGAATACTGGTAACTATTGGTAGGGTCTTGAGAGTCGCTGTAGGAGGAGGATCTATGTAAGGGCCGAGGGTATGCGTCACTACATCGCTACAGCTCTGAATTGAGTAAGCAGCCGCTCCGACGTTAGTTCGTGATGCATCTGTGTAGATGATCCTGGAATCTGTTGGGTGAACATGGTTGGAAACGCGAGCGGAACGTCTGCCTGTGTTAGTGTCGGGTGCAACGTTTTTTGGAATGGGGATTATTCTGAGGTTATCCGGGAGCGAAGAAGGAAGAGTAATTATAGGGAGGTCTATAGGTTTGAGTGCAACCTGCTGTAGTATCCAATGTCCTTGTTTGGTGCTAGAAAGACGTGCCATTTGCCGGTCGCGATGTTGTTGTATGAGGTTTCCCAGGGGCAAGAACAGCCCCGTAGAGTATAGGCGCTCCGTGGACGTATGTACAGGAACGTTAAAGGCTGCCTTGTACAATATGTGAAGCGCAACCTAAATGTGCTGTCTTTGGCGACAAGTTAGTGTAAGGTAAGGAATCGTATATAAAATTTTGCTAAGTGCTAATGCTTGGACAAGCTGCTTGACTTGACCCTCGCGTAGCCCGGCGTGCTTATTGACTATGCGGAGAACTAGATGCGTAAGCTGATTGCAAACTTTAACGGTTGTAGATACATTGGCCTGATTGGTTGACTCATGGATATGAAGTCCGAGAATCCGGCAGGATGATACACGAGGGATGGGATGACCTGCCATTGTGAGATTGATCAGCTGGTTATGTTGGCGTTGATAGCGAGTTTTTGCAATCAGCAGCAATTCGGATTTTTCAGGTGCGGGAGATAGCCCTACTTTATCGAGGTAACTAACGACTGCATCGATACCTTGCTGTAGGGTCTCCTCTACTGCTCCAGGAGACCCAGAAGTTCACCAAAGAGTAAGGTCGTCTGCATAGAATGTGTGTTTTAGGTTTGGGATAGACGCTAAAGTACGAGATAGGGGAGCCATTGCAAGGTTAAAAAGGGTGGGTGACAGAATAGCGCCCTGAGTAGTACCACGTGTGAGGGGGAAATGATCAGATATCGAATCGGGGAGACGGAACTTGGCCGTACGGTCGCGGAGAAATGCTGTGAGGTAGCCATACATCTTTGGACCACAGCCAGTAGAGGCAAAGATGTTTAATAGAGGATTGTGGGCAAGGCTATCAAAAGCTTTTCACATATCAAGGGCCACTATGGCTTGGATCTGGGAAGTGGGCGGAGGGTCCAATTCGTGCATGAGGAGAAAAAATAGGTCCTGAGTAGACACACCTTTTCGGAAGCCAATTTGTTGAGGGGGAAAGAAATCTATGGATTCAAGATGAGTCTCGAGCCGATTGAGCACCATCCGCTCCATGGTTTTTCCCAGGCATGATGTTAAAAAAACTGGGCGGAGGTTTTGAAGCGCAGGTTTTTTGCCTGGCTTTGGAAGTAGGGTTATAAGTGATTGTTTCCAAGATGCTGGGAGTGTGCTTTCTTCCCAATGTAAGGTTATAATGCTCAGAAAATGTTATTTGTCCTTGTCAGAGAGCTTTCGAATGAGTGAGTATGTATTCTGCTCTTCACCTGGGACTGACTTCCGCTTTAGCTGTTCTAGCGCCCAGTCGAGATCCCAGAGGGTAAACGGCTGATCGAGTTCTACATTGGAAGCACCAGTGTACGGAGTATAAAGGCTGGGTAGGGGAGGAGGAATGTAGAGATCGCGGAGTTGGGCTGTTAAGGCATCCGCGCCTAGTTGAGAATAGTGCTTCTCGAGAGTGGGAACAGGCGCCGGTTGAGGCCCGAGTAGTTCTCTGAGTAAATGCCAGGTTCTTTTTTGATTTAGTGTGCCGTTAATGGTGTTACAAATTTTGTTCCATTGATTGGTGTCAAGTGTAACGCAGTGTTCTTTAACCTGTCGCGTCAATTCGGTGACTCGGTCGGAGAGGCGAGCATTGCTGGGCTGAGTGCGAAGAGTGCGCAAGAGTCGTTTCCGCCTCTTCTAGATGCGTACAAGGTAAGGGTCCGGATTATCTGACGGGGCTAAGTGGAACTCTCCTGCGTAGCTTGTTTCTGAGCATGTTTGAGTGCTTTTGTCCAGCTCTGAAGACTGCCAGTAGTATGAGAGGTGTCGCGTATAGTGCGAAATGTATTCCAGTTTGTGTGGGAAATTTTACGTTTACGCGGACGGGTACGGCTAGGGACAATGATGTTAATAATGCAATGGTCGCTGAGCAATTTTGCATCTGTAACTTGCCAGGTGACCTCTCGCAGTCCGCGGCCCACTGTGAGGTCTGGCATGGTGGATTGTTGGTTCCTGTAACCTTCCCGGGTAATGGAGTTTGGGGTGTTATAAACAGTTAATTGAGCTCCGTTTAATGCGTCGTTGAGTATACGGCCAGGCCGGAAGGTGTGTGGGTAACCCCAGATAACGTGCGGGGCATTAAAATCCCCACCTATCAAGAAGTCGGAGTCTCGAAACAATCTTGAAGTAAAGTGCATTAGCGGTTTGAAAAGCGTGTACTCTGTAGGAGGGTTATAAAAATTTAGAATGGATAAAGGGCGAGATAAGTGATCAGAATACAGTGTAAATGCAATAAGGTGACATTCAAGACGACTGGGGACTTCAATTGCCTCAAATCGGTTGTCCGGATGAATATAAGTGCTCACTAATGGGGTACAGTCGCTGTCATGCGGGGCTGATGTGGGGCTGCGAGGGTAAAGTCAGGAGCCATTGGATAAATAGTGTTCGATTGGTACGCAGGTTTCTGCTATTCCACTGTACAATGTGTATGTGATTGTTCCATGCCATTCTTAAGCTACGTAGCGCGCTTCTCGGGAGGGACAGAAGAGGATGCAGCAGTTGCTTCAGGGGATGTAGATGGACGTGGCCGTTTTAGAGAAAATTTTAGGAAATCCATGCGTTCGTCATCCTGCAGGAGATTGCTAAGGAGAGTATGCATGAGTTCGAATGCTTGGCGAATGGCGGAAATCTCTTCTGCAAGGTACCAGATAATAGGGTTATTTCGATCTTTTATGTGGCGCATATAATTCTCAGATGTGATAACTGGTGTGGAATCGGAAGATGTATAAGAGAAAGGTTTGGGAGGGGAAATGGGAAGTGGCGGGTTCGGCTTACCCGGTGATGGGAGCGTAGCTGGCTTGAGAAGCGGACGTGGGCAGCTGTCAGTTCTTGAACTTCTTGATGCCAGACATTGGTCCGAGGGGGTGGTGCCGTCTCTTGATTTGCATGTGACAGAGGGGGGAAGTCCTCGCGAGTCGGAGGATGATGGGGTGGTGTATTCTTCTTGCCAGGGTGACCAGACATTTTTTGTCGCGTAGTCATTAGTCGCTTTGTAGTGGGACGCTGAGAATTAGATGGCTTTTTCTGTTCTTGGACAGAAGGTTCCAGCTGTTCCCTGAGACTCTTCCTTGAGTCATATGCAGCCTTGTGGCTCTTTTGGTCTTGTTGTTTCTGTACAGGGCAGGTGAGGTCAAAAGTTGGGTGGGTTCTACCGCAGGGGAAGCAATAGGCGGAGCAACGATGTGGTTCATCTTGTTGGCTGAGCTGGGCTGAGCAGGTGGGGCAGCGTTGATATGTCGGTGGGTGAGGGCAGTTCAGCAGCCAATGACCATATTCACGGCACCTGCTGCACTTCAAAGCAATTGGTCTTCCAGGCTTGCATCTGTACAAGACGCGGCGGGACAGAATTTGTCGAGGTACATGGGTGCCTTCAAAAGTTATTAATACAGACTCGGTCTGTCCCATCATACGAGCGGACAGGATCCTCGCATGCCACGATTCAAGGCTTTCTAAAAGTTCGGCTTCTGAAAGACCTTTCTCGATTCCATGAATTACGCCCCGGCACGATGCCACCGGGGCCATCATGTAAGATTGGATGTTATGAGTTTTGGCTCGGATAGATAACGAGGAAAGTGCTGCTACCTTTCGGGCGGTCAATTCGTTGGTGGTCTTCAGAAGGATAACATTCTGGTGGTATTTGATTTGTAGAGTCAGAGCCTGTCACTCATGTGGTGCCAAGTCTGCTGCTGAAGAAATTTCTTGAAGAATGTCGTAAGGTTTAACCTGGGAGATATTGAGCGTACTTGGTGCCCTGATTACGACAGTTTTCAGCGTTGAGAAATGTGTCGCCGGAATCTTTTGTTTGCCTTTCCTCTTTGGGGTAATCCAGTCAGACGCATCGAAATCTTCAGAGGTATGAGCGCGTAAGCCGGCCGTGAATCGGTGATAGTCGGCCCGAAGCCGGCCTGCAGCCGATCCAAGGACGAAGTCAATTCCTAAACACGGGCCAAACAAGGCAGGCGAGCTTAACGCGAGGAGGTTGGGGCGGCCATAGTATCACGTATATAATATTGGCCAATCAGAGGTTTGCTTTAGTACACTGTCGTGGTCTAAAATAAATTAAAATGGAGCCGCCTTTGCTGCATGTTGCAAAATGGAATAAACGTTCCTCCGGCGCCATTGAATCAAGCACTTCCACATGATTTTAGTTTTGAAACACTATGAAAATTCTAACAAAATGCTTAAGTAGCTCTAAGCTTACAACGCGATAGCCTTGCCAACTTACTGTATGTTGAGGGTGCATAAATCCCGGAAGTATGGCAATTACGGAACATTTCGCTATGGTCGAGGGATAGCCCCGACTGAACACCCAAGATGCAATGGTTTGACTGCTGGCTTGAACTGTTTTTTCAGCACAACAGGTGTGTTATCTATCAAACGACATTAGGTAAATGTAGTGAAATTGCTTCGCCACACGGTAGACCATTCAGCAATAGTGACTCATCATCATTCTACTTTGTGATTGTTATATCTGCTTCAATTAGCTGCAATCAGACTAGTAGTTTGGACGGCAGTTCATCGTCGAACAAAGAACATTTTGATCCAATATAGAAGAGTTTTTGTGGAAATGTGAGATCTTATTCAGTTGGGTCAATTGCGGTAATACAAAGCAGATAAAGAGACAAAGTATTTTAATGAAAGAAAAGGTGGAGAAGTCAAGAAGACGTAATTAATCAGAGCGCAATTTTGGGTAATGTTCACTTTTCAATGTAGATAAGGACGTGATTGCAAAGACGATTTTAGCCCGCAGATACATCAGAACACTCGAGACAACACTCATTACCCACCATCACCTTTACATGCAACTGAGCCAGCCGATGAGGTCAGAAGTGGACGTGGGAACTTGTTGAACACTTGAGGTTTACTTTCCCGGATGAAGCACGGTCAAGTTTTTATATTTTTTGAAGATAACTCCCGCGAGGCATTCAGGAACAACTTGTATGCGCTCAATGACCACCGCAGCACAAATAATGACGATCACGCATAACCGGCTCACAAGCGCTTTCGCCGCAAAGGAAGAGAGAAGAGTGACGGAGCTGAAAGGCGCGAAATTTCCAGAAGGTAAACTCAGCCTTAACAAACAGTGGATTCCTACTTCGCTTCACTACAGCGGCCAGAGAAGCCGACAGAGCAAAATAAGATAACAACGCGCACCTTTTTAAACCCGTTTTTTTCATAAAGCACGATTCTTACATGAAAACCACTAAACACGTTGATCGGCAGTGAAACCTACTCCTACATTCCTGTAAATGTGAGCAGCAATAAATGTGAGCAGCAACAGTCAATTTTTGATATCCGCGAACAGTGGCTAACATAATGCAAATTTGTCGCACTGCAGTTTCCGCAACGTTCTTAACAAGTCACAGCAATACAGCGGGGACCAGATACACTAGATCAGCACTCTCCACCTCTTTGGTAACAACGTGCTTACCGCCAGCTGGACGGTTGATTAATGTGGATGGCGAAGACGAATGCCGAGGACGCCCATTCCAGGCGCCGCCTAATTGCTGTACCCGCGACCGCCCTCGGCACTGGGTGGACGCTTGCAAAACTTCGCGATAGGGAAAGGAGTAATTGAGGCACCCTCCATCGCCTGGAGGCTGAAAGAGCGGTCACCAGTGCAGCTGGACTACGAGGTCCCCGCGAACACGCGGCTGCGATTTTCGTGACAACCTCAACCGGGCATGACTGTGACTTAGAGCTAATTCTTAATTAAGGAGCCTTTTTTTACTTTTGTTTTCGTCGAGCATTCCGGTTTTCTATTCTTCCGGTCCTTCTTTCTCCTACCTTAGACACAAAAACACCATTCACTTCATCATGGTGTTATCAATCATACGGCTTCCCTTGTTGCGCGCATAAAACGATTTGCGTATAGTCTTTGTCGCAATCTATAAAACAAAAAATGTTCTTCACAGTCGCAAAATGAAACTGTCGTGGCGAAGCTGAAATAATGGTCTATGAAATGCTACGAGATATTTTTTTGCTTTCCCAAAAAGCTATTTTCCGGCATTTAAATCCCATCTGCATATTATATTGCCATCATGGCTCCATTTTACATCTAAAAAGAAAATTCTTTCACTTCAGACGTTTTGGCCAAAGCTGTGCATCCGGATAGATTGCGCTTTTGGATAATTGACGAGGCTCTCTATGGGCTAGTTGATTACTACATCGAGACCTAGTTCATAGCGCAGAAAAACACTCTAAGACATGAGAGGAGCATCAGCTAGGCCAGTCGGTTATTGTAGATAGGCGTAAAACCTTGCGCACAAGAAATATGTGAGAGGGACGATAGTTAGTTGGCCAGGTTGGTGCCTTTAATCAAAACACCCACCACACACAAAAAACAACGTTCAAAAAGTGGAAACTACAGATAATATAAGCTAATATATGCTACGTAATATGTCTCGACATACTAGCCAAATTGCTCCATTGACTGTCATTTCTCCTGCACGTCTGTGTGCATGTGTGTGTGTGTGTAAGTGTGTGTGTGTGTGTGTGTGTAAGTGTGTGTGTGTGTGTGTGTGCGTGTGTGTGTGTGCGCGTGTGTGTGCGGGTGTGTGTGTGTGTGTATGTGTGTCATTTTGTGCGCTAAGAGCTATACATGAATGCATTTGGCGTTTTATTGAAATAAACTCAAGGTCACGAATCCTCACAAATACTTTAATAGCGGAAGAACTGCCATTACATTTCAGGACATTCCTTTACTGTATGACATGTTGGTGCATATACGTACTAGGAAAAAGCGCCATCGGAGTTTTAAGAGAAGCTCCGGCTTTCTTTTTTAACGCTCACTGATCGCAAAGAGGTTTTAAGTGTAAGTTACCCTAATGAAAAATTCCTATGTGTCCCAATAACCTGATACAAATTCTCATACTAAACTCATACTAATCTCATACAAATCTCATATAATCTCATACTAAACTCATTCATCCTATGAGAAATATATGAGAGGTATTTAAATTTGTATGAGTTTAGTATGAGAAATCTGTATTAGGTTGATCATCATCATCATCATCAGCCTGACTATACCCACTGCAGGGCGAAGGCATCTCCCATATTTCTCCAATTAACCCGGTTCTGTGCTAGTTGCATCCACTTGACCCCTGCGAACTCCTTAATCTCATCCGCCCACCTAACTTTCTGCCGCCCCCTGCTACGCTTTCCTTCCCTTGGAATCCAGTTTGTTACCCTAAGTGACCATCGGTTATCCTCTCTTCGCACTACATGTCATGCCCGTGCCCATTTCTTCCTCATACGGTGATTTTCACTAGGGTATTGATGGTATTCCGTCACCTCCCTTCCCCCCCCCCCCCCCCCTGTTTTTTGGACATGACATAGTGTTTCCGTAGTCACATTTACACGCTAAGCGTGTCATTACCCGAGCCATGCCCTAGAAACTACTATGTGTTGATGACGTCATCAGTTAATGCTGCACGCGCGGTGTACGCAAGTCAAAAGCGTCATTGCAACATCTTAGCGCGCTCACACCGTTTTAATGTTCTTGTTGGAGTTTGACGCGGATGTACAAGCCAGCGTGATGGGTCACAGGAACTTCTGTTACGCTATAACGCTATGCGAGCCGAAAATTCAACTGTGACCACAGCCGGTACCGCAATTTTCTAAAGAGAAAATACTTCATTGAACGTAGGTAAAACTATTTGGCAAATACAGCGTTTTGAAGAACGACAAAACATGGACTGGACAGCCCGTGCGCGAACTTTGAACTCAGTGTTAGTAATGCAGGCACAGGATTTTATTTTCAAACACTGTTTAAGCATACACCAAACATGATCTCAGCTCGTTATCATATATCGGACATCTTAATGTCTGCTATTATTTTCTTGGATAGTAATCTCCATCTTCGCGTTTGATATTGATGAATCGCTTATCTATTCATCTGTCAGTAACGCTCTGCGGCATACATTTGCATGTGCTGCGTTATTCCGCACTATTCGTGCACCTAATGACTCACGAGTTTCACAAACGGCACCTCGTACTCCTGTGGCGCACTTTGTGGACAACGTCGTCTACATTGCCATGCCCAAGTACGAGAACACTCTCTTATCTCCACAGGCAACCACACCCCATGTAAAACTGCCTTGCTCTATCGCAGTTGGCCTGAAGATTCCCGTGTTCATAAAGTTTCGAGTGCGGAACTCTGTAGTGCTGTATATTCAACATTAGGTCTATGAAGTTCCACATGGTGCAACTCTTTCGTTTAACTGTGGTAAATACCTCACACATATTCGCCATCTTGCTGCAGATACAGCAACGGTGAAAGACAGGTTACCGAAAGCAAGCATCGAATAATGAGAAGGTAGACTAGACTATTGCTGAGAAGCATGCCCAGCACGCAAGCGCGCCAAGGTCAAAGTGGCAGCAGAGACATCACTGCAGACGATGACCATGTGGTGAAAGTTGCTTCATCAATAGTTGAACCTCAATTTCGACTTTTTCTTGCGTCTGTGATCTCGCGTGTTTTTTTGTTCCTTATTTATCATTAGGACGTTCCCGAAGGGATGGATCTTCTATCCCGTTGTAAGCAGTCTTGCACTGAAAAAATCTCCACGTAAGATTGCTAACTACTTCGTGGACCTTAAGCGGGTTATTACTTGAAAAGGATGGCGGCTTGGCCGCTATTTCAAAGTAAATATTTTTCGAAGAAGCGAGTAAAGCTACTTTAAAGCTGTTGTTTGTAAACATGAAGGGCAAATCTGTAGACCTAAAATACGAGCCAAAAACTGTGTGAACAGCTAACCATCAAAGGGTTTTTAAAAGGTAAACAAAGTGCGGGCAAAGCCAATCAGACATTTCTTCATTCAGAACACAATGGCACAAACCGGAAGTTTCGCAGAAAGTAATTTTCTCAGAAAAGTAACACCTTGTAAATGTATGCGGCCTCATACTTGCAATAGAAATTAACGGTTGACCTTCAAAGATCAGTTCGTTATAAATAACTCGGAAGAGAGAGAGATACAACTTTATTGGCCGCAGATGTTGTCGAACAAGTCTGCATTCTTTCAGGTTAGACTGTGGCGAATGACTCTCAGGCCTTTCAAATTAGCGCCAAGGTCTCTAATTCTCACAACTTTACTCAGGCTTAATGAAGTCGTTGGAGCAGTTGAATTTGAAAATGCTCCATTCTGTACGAGGCTTTTTAGATCAATAATTTTTTTAACCTGCTGTCCGCGTTCATCACATGGCGAGAAATCCCTTCGTTCAAAGGAAGTCGTAAGTATTGGCTCGTGTTTGGCACAGCTACGAAATAATCTGTACCCAATCCAAGCTGACCGGGAGCATAATGGGCGGTCATAGATTCAAATTTGAAAAAAACGTTTTATATATGAGGATACTTTTTGTAACCATTTTTGACTCTACCGAGAGAAGCTTTCTGAAAGAATGCTGCCATGCAATAACTATTTTTAAGAATGTCTTTATGCACTGCAGGTTACACACGAAATGCCAAATGAGAAGTAAAATCATTTCCTTGACTTCAACCTAACATTTGAATGGCACAGATGTTGAGGCTACGCCCCTGAAACACACAATTTACTGCTTCCATCTAATACAGCGCATTCGAAACTAGTTAAGCGACGTCTTGCGGTAATGAGCTTTAAAAAGGCATTATAGAAGGCCTGTGAACACAAAGTAAGCCCTAGTATCTGCAATCACGTCAAGCAATTGCGCGAACCCGGCTATCCCAATGAACGTTTGGTACCAGAAAGCAGACATACTGCTCACTAAATACACGCTTCAGTTCTAAGCAAGGCCGGGAACTACAAAAAGAGTAGCAGTAACTACACAACTTCGCAAGATATCTCGCATGCTCTGAAAAACAAAATGAGGCAGCGAGAATAATTGTCGGCTTATATTGTTGTATAACTATATAGCTACTGTAAAAGTAATTCCGTGTACATGACGATTGAGAGGCAGATTAAAGGATACAGTCACGCATACTGATGTTGAATATGTGCACTACGTACAACGGGCAGATTACACAAAACACAGATTCGCTAAACGCATCACTCGAGCACACGCTCGAATACACACTGATATCGCCCCTTACACGCACTAGCACTGGGCTGGGCAAATGATGTTCTGCTTTGTGTCAAAATTGACACACTCGAGTAAAACTGAAACACATAAATACGCTCCGAAAACACACAAATATACAGAAGAGGGGCAGACGCTTAAAAGTACCTTCCTCTCAAGACATATCGTGGAGGAAGCCATCCCTGTCCGAACCTCGGCCGCTTCTTTGGAATCAGGAGGAGTGCTGCGGCGCTCAGCGCATCGGCCGTCTCTTGAACAGGGGAAAAGAACCCCACCTCTTCGCTCGTAAAAAGAGGACGGATGGTCGACTGGAAAATAAGCACACAAAATGAAACTGCCGCTCGCTAAAACTTGCTTATAGAAGTAAATGCAGCGTTTTCAACATCTGGTGAACTAGCAGAATTGTGTAGCATGAGTGACAGTTTTGCTCTGAGGAGAGACCCATACACACAGAAGCACTAGAAGAAACCTGCGCAGCATGCGCAACATGTTGTGTATATTCCTTACATTTGCTATTTTTAAGGAGTACATTTAGGAGCGATCGGGAGGTGCTTAAATTAAATCTCAGAAAATAAAATTTGGTACCCTCAACGTATGCATGGGCAGGCACCCAGGAAATCGCCACCATAATGTTAAGCTGATGAATAAGGTCGTGAAACGTCATTAAAATTATCGACTATTTTAGGGTAGGCCTATAAACTCGCGCTCACTCGCCTGCACCTTCATTCGCATGAGATACGTCCGTGAATAGGGCGCCTGGAGTCAGATTTTGAAATGTTTGTGCACCCACTCTGGTTTCAAGAGGACTGCAAGCTCTCCCTTCACAGTGTCTATGTTTTCGATAATGGGTAATGTGGTCGCATTCATCACGCAACGGGTGACATCTACCCTCGCCGCCGTCCGGACAGACTTGATAACATCAGTATCGCTTGTAATATAAGTATTGCCATCAATTGTGGGAAGTATTGTCTTTGCCACATCAGCATATATTACTGCTACAGTAGCCGTTGGTTTGTTTAATATACTGCGGTTAGGTGCCTTGGCGAAAAGCTTGCGCCAGCCCAAATTGCCGCAGCGAAGAGCCATATTTCTCGACAGTTGTTTGCCATCTCTGTGAAAAATCGTTGGATGCCAATTAAGTTAGACGAGCGCAATCGTTTGATGAACGAACATTTCCATTTGATGCAGAATGAATTTCCTCTAGGATGTGATGGTCAGCTGGGGTACTACTTGGCCGGTAGCTTTGGGAATCATTTGTCGCTTTAGCAGTCTTTATAGATCCATGAGAGTTTTGCGTTGCGGCAGGCACATGACAATGCGATTTGTAATGATGATAATGATAATGGAAAACGCAGAAGATCAGACAATGACACAGACGTAACATGCACTCTGCTCTGCAGCGTTTTCCATCGCGTTCAACCAATTACCTCGACGATCAGATATTATTGGGGATGACTCAGCGATTGAGCTTGTCAAGGTTTGGGACTGGCTGTCGTAATGATACGGGAATTATATCAATACATATTTAAATGCAGAGATTGGTAAGGGAAGCAATTACAGTTCGCCATTCTACCCTTCCTCCCTCTTTTTATGTACCCCGTTCAAGATGTGCCCTTTCTGTATTGGTGAAGGTAAGCATTTTGGATGTTGCTATGGTTGGTACCGCACGCGATTACGTTTGCGGGCAGTGGTATGGCCTGTTGCTCAACATCTGGCAGAATTGCCGTAGTCACAGGCATGGAGGAACGTGACTGAGCTTCGAGTGTTGCTGGAGCTGCTGGCTGCACCAGCTAGGACATATCAGAGTCTCAAGTAAAGCCTTGGAAGATGACCGTGTCGCCATTTGGAGCACCGCAGGGTTTTCTGATAAGCTGTAACCCTGCTCTGCAGCAGCCTGAGGCTAGCAAGTAGGAAACGATCCCTAATTTCTGATTGTTTTGGGAGGTTCGGATATGTCCTCTGCTAGCGGCAAGACACGATTTGTCGTCATTGGCCGCGGCACTGCCGGTATGCTAAGCCTACAGATTGAACCGATGGGAACGAAAGCCCAAAACCGCTTCTGCCAGAATTCGTGTCCTATTTTATGAGCTGGAGGTGGTTCCGACCAATGACTCAGCGATTTCGGCTTTAGTGGTGGACGAGAAACCCACAACTTAGTTTAAAAATAGCTAGAAATAGAATAGAATGTCAGGAAGATAGTGAGAGACCGGAAAGCGTGGCGTGATATGGTCCATAGGGTCACGGAGAGTCGGACACGACTGAATGACTGAATTGAACTGAGAAAATGAGGAGGCAGGGGTAATACACAAACGCTGAGATGGCTTTTCTAGATATAGTACCAGAAGTTAAGATGTGCCAGTTTGAAGACGTGCTTCGTGATAACATGCTGGGATCATGATTTTTGTATGCTTTTATAGCATAGAAAAACAGGCATACGAATTGAACAAAATGGAGTCGAAAAGGCAGAATCGAACGCAGAAATGTCGGCACGAACATACACTTAAACTATCCTGTCCTTAGCGGACATCGAACCATTATCATTCACATCCCCTCCCGAACAGGCAAAACAATACTCTCCGAAATTTTGACTCCAGGGTTTCTAGCCCATGTTGATTTTTCTCCTCCTTCACGGTTTTTTGAGGGTGTTGACTTTTATATTTTCTTTGCGCGATTTTCATGCCATCAATGTGCAGACTAGCAACGCTACATTTAGGATTCAATTGCTTCCTCACGTTTCGACCAACTTTGTGGTTGTTTGCAGATAATGCGCCTCTGATCCATATATGTCAAATGTGTTTTCAATATATTGTAGTTGACAGTAGCACCCTATGTAGTCACTTTTCCTCTGTCC